>JANDJZ010001115.1:0-12714 GCA_027943245.1 Acanthamoeba sp. SK_2022b | reverse complement strand
CGCCGACCCGATCCCGTCGTCGGTCGACGCCAGCGGGCCCTACCGCATCAGGCTCGCCTACGCGGCGTGGTCCGAGCCGACGGCGGCGACGGCGGTGGCCTCGGTCTCGATGTGGGTCAACGGGCTGGAGCTGTTCCGCTGGGTCGGGCCGGCCCCCGAGTTCGAGAGCGGCAAGCTGGGCTTCAGGCAGATGGCCCCGCTCGTCGCCGAGTACTCGGACCTCGTCGTCACCCGCCTCGGCGCTGCCCCTTCTTCTCTGGTGGTGGCCGATTGATGCATAATGCTACACTACACTACAACAGCTCGCCCATTTACTTATATCTTTTGATAGCATAACATGTACAGGAAGTCAACAATAAACAAACAAAACAAACAAACAAACAAACAAACAAACAAACAAACAAACAAACAAAAACAAAAACAAAAACAAACAACAAACAACAAACAACAAACAACAAACAACAAACAACAAACAACAAACAACAAACAACAAACAACAAACAACAAACATCAAACAAACAACAGACAGTAGACAGCAAACAAAAGTAGTCATTTGAAGAAGAAGCTTCAAGGGTACAGGGACACGTTGAGGCGGTCCTCGACCAGGCGGATCCAGAAGGCGACGGCCCGCGGGATGACGCTGTCGTTGAACTCGAAGTCGGAGGAGTGGTTGAGGGCGTTGGTGCGGCCCTCCTCCTTGGTCCCCAGGAAGAAGAAGCAGCCGGGCTTCTTCTCCAGGTAGTACGCAAAGTCCTGCGCCAAGTCCACAGCTCAGTTGCAGTTGCCCCTCCACATACGGCGTGGGCGTGGGCGTGGGCGTGGGCGTGGGCGTGGGCGTGGGCGTGGGCGTGGGCGTGGGCGTGGGCGTGGGCGTGGGCGTGGGCGTGGGCGTGGGCGTTTACCTCGGCGGCCAGCATGGGCAGGAGGCGGTCGCTCACGTTGTCGGGGCCAAA
Organism: Acanthamoeba sp. SK_2022b; assembly: GCA_027943245.1. Lineage (NCBI taxonomy): Eukaryota > Discosea > Longamoebia > Acanthamoebidae > Acanthamoeba > Acanthamoeba sp. SK_2022b. Next base: position 11,761 of record JANDJZ010001115.1, on the reverse strand, counting down.
GAAGCCCTTGGCAAGCCGCACGACGTGGTCATTCTCGGCCTCGCTGTTGACGAGAACGGGGTAGCGCGACTCCACGTCCACCTCGCACTCGCAGCCATACGCCGCACACGTCTGCTCCACTGACCGCACGCAACACACACACGGTGTGAGGGCATGTCGACATTATTTCCTTATTCAAAGAAACAAAGTTGCACCAATGGTAGTCAGGCGTTGCTTGATGTTGTCGAACACGGCGGGAGACAGGTCGCGGATGGTGCCGCCGAAGCGGCAGGTGTCGGGGATGACGTTGAAGGCCTCGCCGCCGTGCAGGAAGCACACCGAGAGCACCGCTGGGTCGGCGTAGGACACGTTGCGCGAAATCACCGTCTGAAGCGCAGACACGCACGTCGCTGCGCACACTATCGGGTCCACCGTTTGCTGCGTTTGCGTTTGCGTTTGCGTTTGCGTTTGCGTTTGCGTTTGCGTTTGCGTTTGCGTTTGCGTTTGCGTTTGCGTTGGTGAGACAGCGAATAAGCCGTAGGAACGGGGAGAGGCGTACGTGGGGCTGAGAGCCATGGCCGCCCTTGCCCTTGACGACGACCTCGAACCGGGAGGTGTGGGCCATCACCGGGCCCACCTTGGTCCTGCACGCCGGCGAATTCCAAGTGAGAACGCACGCACGCACGCACAACAGCGGCAAGGCACGGGGAGGATGCGTGTACAAGAGCGTGCCGAGCTCGACGGTGGGCCAGTTGTGCATGCCATACACCTCATCCACGCCGTCCAGGCAACCTGCCACCACCCACGATTATAAATTATTATAGAATATAATAAATAAATAACATATAAATCACCTTCTTCGATCATGAGGGGAGCTCCGCCCGGGGACTCTTCGGCGGGCTGGAAGAGCAGCCGCACCGTTTGCGTCTTGGGAATCTTGCCGCGCGCCTGACACCGCGCGCGATTGAGTGTGTGTGTGTGTGTGTGTGTGTGTGTGTGTGTGTGTGTGTGTGTGAGAGAGAGAGAGAGAGAGAGAGGTGAGTGAGAGGCGACAAGCCGGTTGGAGGTCATGGTTGTTGCAAGACAAGAGGAGGACGAGTGAGATGGGGGAGGAGAGCGAGACGCACCTGGACGAGAAGGGTGGCAGCGCCGATGAGGCACGCCATGTGGCCGTCGTGACCGCACATGTGGGCCACGCCCTCGCTACGCGCACGAGAATGCAATGCGCCATCAACCAACGTTGGTGGGTGGTTGGGTGGTGGGCAAAAAAAAAAGCGTGTTTTGTGGTGTACTTGACAGAGCGGTGGGGCAGGTGGTGGTTGTTCTCGGTCATGGGCAGCGCGTCCAGGTCGGTACGCAGGGCCACCTAGGTCGCGGACACAGGTGTTCCCCATTCAGTCCTTCGCGGTGCGTGCGGCGTGTGCGGTGTGGTACCATGCTCACGCCACGCGCTTCGCCCTCGCCCGTGCCGCGGATGTCAACCACCAGGCCCGTGCGTGCACATTCCTGCACAAGAATATTATAACAATATAAATAAATAAATAAATATAATGCAGTTGGGTCGATCTAAGTGCAGATGTTGGTTGACCTTGATGGCTTCGGGCTCGAGACCAGCGCGAAGGAGAGCAGCACGCATGCGTTCGCGCGTCTCGAACTCCTGGAACCCCACCTCGGGGTGGCGATGAAGCTCCCGCCTCAGAGCCACCAGCCCCTCCAACTGCTCGCTCGACAGCATCCTTTTTGCAGCACGATATAAATGTGTTATTGCTTTTGTATTTTCTTGTGTACATTTCCCACCATAACAATACCTTGACTTCAGCGATCGTGCAACGACATGGACGAGCAGGACGGCTCCTCTATGCTTGAAGACGAAAGGGAGCCTGAACCGCTTCGGCCAGGCGATGGCACGATCGAGGGCCTCCCCGGGGCAACCTACGTCAGCCGCGCGCTGAGTTCCGCCGCTGCCTACCGCCTGGCCCGCAACGTAACCGAGTCCTCCAGCCCCCCCCCCAATCTCCCTCTCCCTAACCACCAATCACCGCGTGGTCTGGTGGTGAACGCAAAAGGCGGGCAAGGTCGGGGTCAAGCCAGCGCGATACGGCATTACGGGCAAGGGCGGCCCCAAGGTCCTGCCCTACGGCGCCAAACGTGCGCACCCTTTGCCTTGACATCGTGTGTGTGGTGTGTGTGTGTGTGTGTGTGTGTGTGTGTGTGTGTGTGTGTGTGTGTGTGTGTGTGTGTGTGTGTGTGTGCATGCATGCATGCACCAACCTGTGCGTGGCTGGTGATTGATGGGGAGGGGGCACACGTGATCAGTGGCGTATCCGGATTGGCTGGAGGAGTTGGTGGATCGCCTGCAGGCCTTGGGCGCAATGAAGCAGCGACCCACTCAGGTGTCGGTCAACCACTACCTGCCTCACCCTGAGCCCTATCGTCTTGTCGTACGTCAACCCCCCCCTCTCTCTTTCTCATTCATTGGCTCATATATGACACGATATCGCGTGGTGATTGGCGCGCAGCCGCACATCGACTCGAAGGAGGGCCAGCAGGTGGTCATCGTATCGCTCCTCTCCTACTGCTGCCTCGACTTTTACCGCAACTCTGGGCGCAAAGACCTCAGCGTTCCCTTCACGCCCACGCTGGTTCTCTCCTCCTCCTGCTCCTGTTCCTCCTTGTCTTCTCTGCACGCTCTGCTAAGAGGTGCACCTCGCCGTGGGCACAGGTTCTTGATTCGGAGGACACTCTGGAGCCCGCCGTGAGTCTGCTGCTCGAACCGGGCAGCGCCCTCGTTCTGAAGGACGAGGCCTACCGAGGTAAGCACGCATGGTGATATCATGTTATGGATTGATATTGGAGTCTACCCCCCCCGAATGGCACGATGACCGATCGGTTGACCGTTTGCTCAGAGTTCGGGCACGGCATAGCGCCGCGGCTGACGGACGAGGTGAGCGACAAGCTGGGCAATTACCACCTGTTGACGACCCTCGACAAGGACGTCACCTCCACCACCCGCGCTGCTCGCATCTCTCTCGCCATTTGGAGCCCGGAATAGCCAATCGATTGAATCTATCAGAGCATGTCTTTCATTATTGTCGGTCAATGGCCAATCGGATCGATGCCTTGTTGGCATTGGTGCATTCTACTTAATCATTCTACCACTGCCCAACATCTGCCTAGCATGGTGGCTTTATTGCAGCTGGGCCTTGGGAAAGAACGTAGGCGCATACCAGGACGTCGGGAACCCTTTGTCCTCCTGGCCCTCCTCCTGCTTCGTAGTCGATGGTGGCGGGGAGGACAAGCAATGTGTCAGGGTTACCCCTGGATGCGCCTCGCCCAGCCCCTCCAGCAGCCTGCGCGATTCGTCAACCGCAGCCAGCAACACACGGCTGAGCCCACCGCCGAGGCCGACACGGAGCCTTCCAGGGTCGGCGTCACCGCCGATGGACGCGACCGCGAGGGCCACCGCCTGCGCCACCTCGCCCATGGCCTCCTCCAGCGAGCCGTCGACGAGCTGATCGGTCGTAGATGGAACCAACACGAACTTGTGGCCTGAGCCAACACCACTGCCATTTAGAGAGAGGAGGAAAAGAAAGAGAAATGAAGAGAAAATGGTTACCTTGGGGGTCGGTGTAGCTCCAGGGCGTCATCAGGGAGCCCAGCTTGGCCGCCAGCGTTCGCATGTGGGCTGGGGAGAATGCGGCGAAGGAGGCGTCCATGTGTCGGAAGTCCTCCCACGTTCGCGCGCACACCACGAACGCGCTCCGGTGTTGGACCGACTCATCGACGTCGTGGTCGTCGGCAGACAACGCCTCACCTGATGTCTGCGGCCCAGGCTCTTCGTGTGGCGTGGCCTCCTGGCCGTCGGCAAGATGGGCCATGAGCCCGCCGGCATCGTTGCGCTTGAGCAGCGTCAGCACGTCCCTGTCCCCGTCAACCAATCGACGACGAGATATCTCTCGGGTGAGTCCACCGTTTGAAAGGGGGGGGGGGGGCAACTCTCGACTGTGGTGTGGGGAGGTGAGGGTCCAGAAAGACAACCTGAGCGCGTCGAGGAAGGCGTCGCAGTCGGCGCGGCTCACGACGAGCGCCGGCTGCACGCGCAGGGTGTTCATCTTGTTGAGCGCGTTGGCCAGCCTGATGCCCTTCACATTGAGCATGTAGCTCGAGATCATCACGCCCTGCATTCAAGCATCGTCATCGTCATCATTAGCGGCGAAGTCAACCCAAGCGTGTGTGTGTGTGTTGTGTGTGTGTGTGTGTGTGTGTGTGTGTGTGTGTGTGTGTGTGTGTGTGTGAAGGCGCACTAGGATCTTTTGCTGGGCGAGCACGCCGAGGAGGGAGTGGCCAAAGGCCTCCCGCTTGCCGCTGAACTCGACGCCCAACATCAGGCCCACCCCACGAACCGCCGTGAGCACGCGCGCAAAGTCCGCGTCCGAGGCGCGCAGCGCCTCCACTCCGTCTCGGAGATAGGCCCCCATCTGGCTCGAGCGAGACGCGATTGACACACATTTGAACATCAACTCTATGACATGAAGACGCGGTGTGGCGTGATGTTGTCGTGTGCATGTGCCGAACCTCTGCGGCGTTGCGCATGAGCGCGCCGTCGTTGGCGGTGATGAGCTCCACCGTGCGAAGGCCGATGCGGCAGCCCAACGACCCGCCGGCAAACGTCGAGCTCTGTTTGAAGAGGAACTCCTCCGACATGCACTCCTCCGTGTACAGTATCGCCCCTGCACTGCATCCGATCAAGGCCAGGCCACCGAACGCGCGCCTTGTGTGTGTGTGTGTGTGTGTGTGTGTGTGTGTGTGTGTGTGTGTGTGTGTGTGTGTGTGTACCGATGGGGTACATGCCGCCGCTCAACGCTTTGGAAAGGGCGACGACGTCGGGAATGATGTCGTCGTGCTGATACGCAAACAGCCGACCCGTTCTGCCCAGCCCTGGGCTCGGCCAATGGTGAGCCGGTGGGGAGTGAGATTCCACGCAAGCACGGCTCCACAGCCTCAAGCACTCTCTTGGCGAGTTTCCTCTTCTTTTCAACCCACCACCACGATCGCACCAGCCCTTTCAACGACTACAACGAGGAGGACAGCGGGAGCAGCGGAGGGGAGTGGCTTTTGGGGGGGGGGGTTACCGGTCTGTATCTCATCGGCGATGAGGAGTACACCAAACTCGGTGCACAGCTCCCGCACCGCGCGCAGGTAGCCCTGGGGAGGCATCACGATGCCTGTCACGCAACAACAACAACAACCAAGAGTCAGCTACCCCTATCATAGATACATGATGATGAGGAGGAGGAAGAGGAGAAAGGCCTGTCATTGGCGCATCGTGGTCGTACCTCCTTCACCCTGGATGGGCTCTACGAGGAAGGCCGCGTACTGGGCGCTTCTGTCTCTGGCCTCCTCGAACCGGGCGCGGAGAGCGGCCACGTCACCAAATGCCACAAACTCGAAGCCTGTGCGAAGCCCATGTACGGGCGAGTTGGCAGAGCTCCTGGTAGCCACCACGAGACGCACACAAACACAAACACAAACAGACGAGAGCTCTTGCCTTCTGCTGGCGCGCCGAGGCCGTGGTATTGCGTGCGTCCGCTGGCCGAGAGCGCGCCGAGAGTCTTGCCATGGTACGAGTTCCACGTCGAGAGTACGCCTGCGAATAATAATAATAATAATAATAATAATAATAATAATAAAATATGAATATGAATAATAATAAATATCACTGGCCAATAAGCAAAGAAAGAGGAGAAACCAACAACAGAAGGTGTGTCGAACCAAGTCTCTGGGTGCAGGTGCGAGCGAGCTTGATGGCCCATTCGACCGCCTCGGAGCCGCTGTTGGCGAACATGGCGTAGCGCAGCTGCTTGCCCGGGCTCACCGCCGCAGTCGAACGCGAGGCCGTGATGAGCGTTTCCGCCAGCTGGCCGGCGCCATCGAGCAGCGCGGGGATGGAGAAGATGGGCTCGCGCGACCGCTCGGCCCCGCGCACGACCTCCCACAGGGCGTCGGGGTGGTGGCCCAGCGGCACGCTGCCATAGCCGGACAGGAAGTCTAGGTAGCGTCGCCCGGTGGAGTCCTCCAGGTGCATGCCGTCGGCACGCACAAACCGCTTGTCGAGGCCCGCCGAGGCGTAGAGCCCCGCCAGCACTGGATTCACGTATTGTGCCCACGGGTGACGCTCACCTTCGTTGAGTGCGTCCATCCACGACGCCAAGCACGCGCAAGCAAAATTGACCAAGGTGAAAAAACCGAGAAAAGGAAACTTAAGTGAGCAAAAATAGAAGGAAAATAGAAAAGAAAATTGAGGAAAAATCAAACATGGAGGAGGTACACAAGCACATCGCGTGAGTAGAGATCGATTGATTCTTACCAACGGGGGCTGCAAAACCAGGTGGGCTACCTGCAGGCGCGGAATGCAGCTGCTCTGCTGCGGGAGGCCGGCATTGCCATACAGAGCGTTGGCGGCCGGCAGGACGGCGGCGAGGACGAGCGGGAGCCCATGGGCCGAGGGCTGTTTGCGCTGCGGGACTTCAAGGCCGGTGAGGTCATCCTGGAAGAGAGCCCCCTCGCATTCGCCCCGCGCGACGTACGCCCCCACTCCCACCTACACTCACCCCCCCCCCCAATGCGCCTCCCCCTCTTCGCCTACCCAGCACACATTGACGCGCCACGCATGGACACGACACGACACGACACGACACGACACGACACGACACGACACGACACGCTCGCGCACGCGGATTGCAGACGCGACACTGCGCCCAGTGTTTGCGCAAGCTCGAGGCCTCACCACCCGCCGTCGCGTGCCTCCACTGCCAAGAGGACCTCTACTGCAGCGACAGGCAAGCCTTGAACCTGCACTTGTCGTTTCTCTGTGTGTGTGTTGTGTGTGTGTGTGTGTGTGTGTGTGTGTGTGTGTGTGTGTGTGTGTGTGTGTGTGTGTGTGTGCGCGCGCGCGCGCGCGCGTGTGTTGTGTGCGTGCGTGTGTTTATGCTGAGACGTGTGTGTTGTGGCGTTGGCCGGGAGCGCGACAGGTGCGTGGCAGAGGCGTGGGAGAGCCACCATCGGCTGCTCTGCGCGGGGGCCCAAGCGGAGCAAGAAACCACGGGGCAGGCCCTACGGGACTTCAACGCGCTGTGCCGCGAGCAGGGCCGCGCCTACCCCCTCCTCATCTCTCGGTATCGCTCCCCGCCCCTTGCCCCTTCTCAGCGCCGCCTTGTCGACCTCCCTGATCACTGTGTCCTCCGCGATGGGTGGTGGTGTCGCACGCGCGCGCGCACACACGACACACGGCTTGCGCAGGCTGATCGCGCAGCTGTCGACGGTAAGGGGCTCGCCCGCTCGCGCCCGTGCGCGCAACGTGCGCTCACTGTTGCATTTGTGTGGGGGGGGGCAGGAGGTCGCTAAGCTCGGCGCGGACGTGTCGCTGGAGGAAGCCCTGGACCAGCCCAACGGCCTCTTCGCCCACCTCCGGTACGCCACGCTCACTCCCTCGCTTGTCTTCCACCAACACATCTCTCTCTCTCTCTCACACACACACACACACACACACACACACACACACACACACACACACACACACACACACACACACAAACCGGCGCGCAGACATTTCTGTTCGGCGGACATCGAGCCGCAGGGCTTCCCGCCTGAGTTTTCGATGCTCGAGTACATCTTCGGCCAGACCAACCTCGCCTCTCATATCCTTTCTCCAACTTGCCTGCGTTGTGTTCGTGTGCGTGGAATGCACCTGGAATCTGTATTTATCTGCATTTATCTGTATTTATTTGTATTTATTTGTATTTATTTGTATTTATTTCCTTGACCCGATGCACTGGTGGACGAGGGGTTCTGCTTTTGGCTGTTCACCATCCTCATGCGGGTTCTCTCTACCCCTCCCCCCAAAGATGCCACCATCGATGTCTCACCGCCCTCCCCTCCTCTTTCAATCACCAGAACACGTTCGGGCTGTGGATCGTGGACGAGGCCGAGGCCGAGGGCGTCTACACGGACCGACGGGAGGACGGCGTCGCGCTCTTCCTCCACGCCAGCTACTTCAACCACTCCTGCACGTACGCTCTCGGTTTCTCCTACTCGTCTCCCATGTGCGCCTCGAGCCTCACATCGCTGCTGCGTTTGCGTTTTGTTTGTTTGTGTTTGGCGGTGCATGTCAGGCCGAACGTGGACCGATGCAACAGGCACGGCGACAAGCGCGTGGCGTTCATCGCCTGCGCCGACGTCAAGCAAGGTTTCCCGCCTCGCCCGCCTGCGCCAAGCTGTGACACGTTCACATTGCGTGCACGCCACACGGCGTTGACCAATGCGAGGGCGGCGGGGCTTGCAGGCGAGCAGCTGTTCATCGAGTACGTGGACACGCGGGCGCCCGTGGAAGAGCGCAGGCAGGAGCTCGCGCAGCGGTACGGCTTCCTCTGCTCCTGCCCCAAATGCTCCGCCGAAGCCTCCGACGATGGCGCCCACGAGTCAGCCCCGCGAGAATAAAATGCATTTATTTGCCTTTATTGAAGTTTTATTTATTAATTATTATTTTGAGACAAAAATGATTGGTGCAGGTGAGGGGCCTCCGGGGTGTTGCGCACGAGCAAGAGTGAAGAGGAAGACCCTCTCGGCACGCGGAGTGATGAGGTGGTTACAGGAGAAGGGAAGTGGGACAAGAAGAAGAAGAAGAACGAAGTGGGCATTCAGAAGCCGAGGCCGAGGGGGTAGGGTCCGGGAGTGAAGGGGGAGGAGGGGTGGGGCAGGAGCGGGTAGTAGGGGAGGGTGAGGACGTGGTTGAAGAGGAACGAGAACATCTGCTCCTCCTTTGCCACCGGGAAGAACACGCCGCTCGCCGCCAACAGCACCTTCAATGCACCCCACACCTGCATTGAATGGCCATCCATCCAACGATCAGTCAGTCGACCAGTCAGTCGTCGCGCATCCACAGAACGCGACTTGAACGTCGTGTGATGACTTTGCGGAGGAGGATGGGCCATACGCGAGCGGGGGAAGGGAAGGGAGCGAGGGCGTAGGCCGTGCCGTAGAGGGCCACCATGAAGAAGTGGGCCATCAGTATCCACGGCTTGGCCTTGGTGCTGCATCGGTCCACATAAAAGCGAGCCAATTTATTTTAAATTAATAATAAACATAAATGAAATTAATAATATTATTTTTGATAATACTTGTAGAAAGGGAGTGTGGGGGGCAGGGCGTACATGGCGAGGAGGTTCATGGGGCCGGAGGCGCAGATGCCGCCCAGCTTGAAGTATCCCATACATGCCTCCCTCATGGGACCCAACGTCGTCCCTGCCATGCGTGAGGTGATGGTGGTGAGAGGGGGGGGGGCGTGCAATGCGCTCTTCTGCGAAAGAGAGAGAGAGAGAGAGAGAGCGCGCGCGCGCGCGTGGGGAGGGAGTGGGAGAGGTACCGGGGCCCGAAGCGAAGAGGGTGTAGAGGCAGTAGGAGAGGATATTGACGGTGGAGGCCGTCGGGTAGCGCAGGGAGTGCCATTCCTTGATCGCACTCGCCACCGCCCTCGCATTGGCCAGATCTGCGCGAGCCGGACACTCGGCGAGGTTAGCACATGGAGGCGCGCCCTGACCTGTTTGCTCCTCTACCACCACGGCTTGATCTTATTTTCGAGAAACACGAGCGGGCAAGAGCACCCTTGATGTGGCGGAGCGTGTCGCGGAGGATGACGACATCGTTGAAGGCGACCGACATGCCACCGCCGGTGAGTGGATGACCTGCGTCACACACACACACACGCACACACACACACACACACACACACACACACACACACACACACACACACACACACACACACACACACACACTTCACACACACACACACACACACACACACACACACACACACACACACACACACACACACACACACACACACACACGCACACACACACACACACACACACACACACACACACACACACACACACACACACACACGTGAACGGGCTACACTGGTGGTGTGCATTGGGAACAGTGTGCTGTACGCATGTTGTAGCAGTCGCCCACGAAGATGGCTCCGTTGGGCCACCGGAACGGGCGCGGGTGCAGCTTGGAGTTGGGCATGGATCGGATCTATAACAATCACAAGAAAGGAGAGGAAAATATGTCAAAAAAGGTTTTGGAGGTTAAACTACCCCCCCCCCACAACGACCTGCCGATGAGCCTCGTGGCGGGCGACCATGTACCTGACCGTTGTCGAGGGCCTCGAGGAAGGCGGCCCGCACCACCGGAGGCAGCTGGGGCGCCGTCACCGTGCGCAGGTAGTTGGGCAGCTCCCTGAGGCACAGGCGATCAGCAGGGCACGCGAAGGGCAGTGGCAAGAGGGAGGGGGGGGGGGCAAGGCCAGTTACTTGGCCGAGGTGCCGGGCGTGTCAACGGGGATGTCGATCAGCATGCGCGTGTCTCCGGACGAAATCTGATAGGCCAGCGCGGGCGCAGGCTCGATCAGGAACACGTGTCCGTGGTTGGGGTGCATCAGCGGCGCGCCCTGCGACCAATCCCCGTCCAGACCACCACCACTCTCGCGAGTCAGCGCGCGAGCTTTCGGTGGAGGAGGAATCGTGCAAGTGAGCGAGCGTACGTTCATGAGGATACCCACGAACTTGGATACGTTGCGCGGGGTGGCCTCCTCGAGCTGGTCCCGGAAGCGCGAGAAGCAGCCATCGCACACCACCGTCAGGGCCGATCGCACTTGCTGCGTATCGTCATCATCATCATTATCAGCAAACATTATCGTTTGTCTTGCGTCATCGTGCAGCGTTGCGTTAGGAAGGGGGGGAGCATGATGAGGGTCACCTTCATGCCATCCTTGGCCTTGTATTCTACTCCGACCACGGTCTCCTGGCCGTGGCGCGTCTCCTTGATGAGCTTGGTCACCGTCCCCTCGACCACCTTCACGCTGAGGCCACATGCCACCACAAAGAGATACACCTTAAGAGGCACACCTCCGATAAAGAAGAGGCAGCAACAGATGAAGAACAAGAAGAGAGAGAGAGAGAGAAAGACGGAGAGAGAGAGAGAGAGAGTACTTGGGAGCGCGGGCGGCAGCGCGACGCAGCTGCATGACGAAGCGGCCGTGGTGGAAGGAAACGCCTCGAACCGTCTCCCCATCGGGCTCGGGATAGGGGAGAGCGACGCCCTCGCTTCCCTCGGGACCCGACATCACGGCGTAGCCCTTCACCTCCACCCCGTCGATTCCCTCCACACACTCTGCACAATATTAGTAAATATATAAGTGATTAGTTCTAATACTAATCATGACATAATAAAGGATGCACGGAAGAAATAAAATAAAATAAAATAAATAAGTGTGGCCAATATACCTCCGAGGCCGAGCTGGCGAAGGGCGGAAAGGCCCCCGGGCTGAAGTAGCTCGCCGACGATGCGGTTGGGCTCGCGGAGGTCGCGCTCGAGCAGCACCACCCGACGGCCGTCGCTGCCGAGGGCGTGGGCCAGAGCGCTGCCGGCGATGCCCGCCCCTACCACCACCACCTCCGTTTCCTCGTAGGCCGGCAGCGTTGTCGACGGCACTGGAGGCAGCGAAGATGATGCTGCAGACGACGATGCTGCAGACGACGATGACGACGAAGTGGTGGATGTGTCGAGGAGTTGGAGCGGGGCGGCATCCATTACCGACGGGCACAAATGGAGGCCCACCGCTCGGGCCCTCCGTGCGGCCGCCTGACCTCTCGAGTTGCTGCTTTCCATCTTCTCCTCCTTGATGTTCTGTTGTTTGTTTGTTTGATGGGGAACC
>JANDJZ010001114.1:0-13878 GCA_027943245.1 Acanthamoeba sp. SK_2022b | reverse complement strand
TGTGCGTGCGTGCGTGCGTGCGTGTGCGGCGTGTTCTCAGCGAGGGCAGGTGGGAGAGAGAAGCGTACGGGTGCGGGCAAGGCGAGCGATGGTCTTGAGGGCCTGGAGGAGGACGGACGCGTTGGGCTGGTCAGAGGCCAGGACGTCGGCCATGAGGGTCAGGCCGCCCTTCTCCGCGATTTTGGTCACGCAGTAATCTGGTGAAAATGGGGGGGGAGGGGTGCCATCGACGTAAGTCTGTGGGGGACACAGAAGGCTTTCGGGGGTGGTGTAGTGGGTGGTGGTGGTGTAGTGGGTGGTGGTACCGTCCTCTGCAAGAGAGGCGAGCGAGCGGAGGGCCTGCTCGCGGAGCACTTCTTCGGCGGCGGCGGCGGAGCACAGCAGCAGAAGCCGCGGCAGCAGCTCGGCCGACTCGACCATGGCCTCCCTGTTCCCCTCTGACCGAGCAAATCGCGCGGTCGCGCTCGTGAGACGGGGCACGGGCAAGAGAAAGAGAGCGAGAGCGAGAGCGAGAGAGAGGCGGGGGTGGGCAGGCATGATGGAGGCGCGACGAGGAAGACGCGCGTGCGCCAGCGGGGACGGGTAGGTGGGTGGGGTGGGTGGGTAGAGACCTTCGGTGGCAAAGGTGCTGATGGCCTTGACCGCCTTGAGCTGAAACTGCGGGTTATCAGAGTTGATCATGTCGGCGATGCGGTCCACCACTGTGTGCCTCTTCTCCGCGACGATCTCCCTCCCTGCCGCCGCGGATCGTGCACGTGCAACGACAGGAGGAGGAGGAGGAGGAGCAAGAGCGCGAAGGCGTCATCAGCACAGAACACGTGTGCCCCCCCCAAAAAAAGAAGTGGAGGGAAAGGCGAGCGAGCAAAGTCGTTCTCCCAAGCCTGAGGGAGGAGTGGGGGAGGCAGGTACCAGTCTGCTTCGACTGCGCGCCGCTGTTGCCGCTGCTGCTGACCTCCGCCACGGCTCGGTGGTCTGCGCACGGCCGGAGTACAGACGACCACTCGGTTAGCAGGTTGGCTTTTCTTTTTCTTTTCTTTTTTGTGCCACATAGGGGAGCGCATCGGGAGGGAGGCCCACCTTTGTGTGAGGAGGAGGAGGAGGAGGAGGAGCTGCTGGTGGTGGTGGGGGCGGAGGCCTTGGGGTCGTAGCGCAGCAGCTCGTGGAGGGGCTGGCTGAGAATCTTGACGATTACCGTGAACGACGGTCGGCTCGCCACCGAGTCGTGCCAGCACGCCTGCATGAGCCTCCCCAGCACAAACGGGCACAAGGGAATGGGAGGCCTGGATTCCCAACCAACCACGCACACGCACACGCACACGCACACGCACACGCACACGCACACATGTGAGAAGGAAAGAACTTGAGTCTGCCGTCGCCGCGGCATGGCGAGCTGTTGCCGATGATGATGATGATGATGATGATGATGATGATGATGATGATGTTCGTGTGTGGGGGGTAGGGGGCACCGTTGGTTGCGGATGACGGCGTCCTTGATCTGGTGGGGCTGGAGCCCGGCAAAGGGCTGGGCTCGCGTGAAGAGCTCCCACAGCAGGATGCCGTAGCTGTGTGTTGCCGTTGAGAGCTCCGGACGATGAGCGATCGCCATGGGCCAATGAGGGGAGGGGAGGGGGGAAAGCAGTAACAACAGGCTGAGGAGGAGGAGGAGGAGGAGGGGTGCACCTGTAGACGTCGGACTTGGCCGATGGGGGCTGTCCCGCGAGCACTTCCGGGGCCACGTAGCAGCACACGGAAGCGGGGAGGGGGGCGGGGGAGGCGGAGAGCGCGAGGAGCTTGGCGGGAACGAGGCCGTAGTCGGTGACCTTGGGGTTCCCGTCCCGGTCGAGCAGCACCTCCTTGCTCTTGAGAGACCCGTGCACCACGCCGTGCGCGTGCAAATACTCGAGCGCCCTCGCGATTTGCAGCGCGACTGTAACGGGCCATTCCTGCCCCAGCACGTTGCCCTGCCCACCCTGGAATATCAGCCCTCGCCTCCTCCTCGTGCGTGCGTGCGTGCGTGCGTGCGTGCGTGCGTGCGTGCGTGCGTGCGTGCGTGCGTGCACCGTGTGCTTAACTGGGGTGGCGGTGGTGGCGGTGGCGGTGGTGGGCACGTACGGTGTTGCGTAGGTAGCCGTAAAGGTTGGCCCCTTCTACCCACTCGGTGACACTGCATATCTCCGTGTCCACGCACAGCGCCACAAACTCGACCAAGTTGGGGTGCTTGAGCAAGCTGCGCATGCCAATGGGCCGGTGAACATGGATCAGCAGCCCCCACAAAAATGGCACCACACGAGAAGTGTGTGTGTGTGTGTGTGTGTGTGTGTGTGTGTGTGTGTGTGTGTGTGTGAGAGAGAGAGAGAGAGAGAGAGAGCGAAGAAGAGAGCGAGGTCCAGACACGCACCTAAGTTGGGGGGCTTCGTCCTTGAGCTTTCTTGCCCAGGACTCCGAGAAGGTGGGGCAGTGAAGCTTTTTGATGGCCACCTGCCATTTGTCGAAGGGAGGGGGAGGGGTTGAGAGAGAGAGAGAGAGAGAGCGAAGCGCAAGCCGGAGTATATCATGAGCGGCGAGGCATCGATGAAGCAGAAGACCAGCGAGGGGGGACTCGTGCCTGGCGCGATTTGAAAATGCCTCGGTGGGTGACGCCCACGGAGCCGAGGCCAAGCTTCTGTCCGATTTGCAGGTCCTCATAGCGGCAGTAGAACGGCTGAAGGTCTGACAGGCCCCGCGAGATATCAGGCGACACACACACAACACACACACACACACACACACACACACACACACACACACACACACACACACACACACAGAGAGAGAGAGAGAGAGAGGCTTAGTGTTGCGCACGCGAGAGAAAGGGAGGAGGGGGGAGGGGGAGCACATACTGGACAGGAGGGCGTCGTCGCGGGCGTTGCGGGAGAGACGGGCCTGTTCAGCGTCAGCGAGCAGCTGCTTGCGGCGGGCCTCCTCGGCCTCCTTCTGCTGCTGCTGCTGCTTCTGTTCGGCCAAGAGGCGGAGGCGCTTCTGCTCCTGCAGCTCCAGCCGCAGTCGCGCCGCCTCCTCTTGCGCTCTTTGCTGCTGCTCCTGCAGCGCCCTCATCTCCGCCTCGTACCGCTTCTTTTCCTCCTCGAGGAGACGGGCCTGTTCGTCGCGCTGCCTCTGCATGGTCAGACGCTTCTCGAGCTCGCGTTGCGCCAGGAGCTGCTGGCGCTCCACGTCCAGCTGGCGCAGCTTCCTTCGCTCCTCCTCTATCTTCTGCTGCCGCTCCCTCTCCTCATCCGCAAAGTTCATTTCCAGCACTGTGGGGCGGGTTTCCGGGGGAGAGAAGAGGGAGGGGGGGGGGGGGATGATGCTTGGTTAGACCTTCTGCTGCTGCTGGCGGCGCCGTTGGACGGAAGTCACGCGAGCGTCGCCCGCCCTGGCGCGCCGGCCGACCAGGAGGGGTACCGTTCAGAGTCTTTTCGAGCTCGGCAAAGTCCTGGATCTGGGACTTGCGCACGGAGCTGCGCATGGCCGCTACCGACAGCTGCTGCGACGCTGGCGCAGATGCTGCTTGGCCGCGTGTTGTGTGTGTGTGTGTGTGTGTGTGTGTGTGTGTGTGTGTGTGTGTGTGTGTGTGGTGTAAGTATTGGCGACGTGTGGGCACGCTGCGTACGCGCGGGGGCAGATGTCTTGTTCTCCATGATGATCTGGTCGACCAGGTTGAAGATGGTGTCGTCTTGCGGCTCCGTCCTGAGCGTGGGGATGTTCACGCGCTCCTCTGCCTCCGCCACCAGGGACCGCCACGTCAGCCACGGCAGCAGCGCTTGGCCCCAAGCTCTTTGCAGGCCACAGCCACCCGAGAGTGTGTGTTAGGGGGGAGAGTAGACTGCCGGTGCCGCCGTACAAGGCGACTCGGCACGGAGGCGGAGGAGTCGTCCTTGGTGGGCGTGTCGAGCATGGAGTAGAACATCTCCAGGTAGTTGTTTTCGCTTCCGGTCCTGGTGGGGCCTGCCGAGGTGTTGTTGGTTGTTGGTTGTTGGTTGTTGGTTGTTGGTTGTTGGTTGTTGGTTGTTGGTTGTTGTTGTTGATTCGTGTTTGTGTCGTGGGATCGAGGAATCGTCCCATCGCCCCGCCCTCGCCCGGTCAGCCGCTCGCGCCATTGGGGGGGGGAGGGAATGGCCGTACCATCGACGACATGGGGAGTGGCCCGCGCTGAGGCAGCCGACGAGGAATCCCGCACCAGGTTGGCCTCGGTGATCTCGCCAGAGTGCGAATCGCCTGCTCAGCGTCAATCCGCGCCCACCCAAAGCGACACGTCGCGCTATCAGAGGCAGGCAGGCAGGCAGGCAGGCAGGCAGGCAGGCAGGCAGGCAGGCAGGCAGGCAGGCAGGCAGGCAGGCAGGCAGGCAGGCAGGCAGGCAGGCAGGAATCAAAGACGACAAGGACGACGAGGCAGGTGGGGAGGTGGGGAGGAGGTAGCACGTGCCGCCGCCGAGGAACTCGAGCATGTTGTCCAGCCTCTTTGACGCTTCGAGGTTTCCATCTGTATGTAGGCCATCCGCAGTTGTCAGCCGCCTGGGTGGGCCTGGGTGGTGTCCGGGGCACTGCGCCCTTGGGGCCTTGTCCCTCACCGGCGACGAGGGAGAGGCGACCGGACGGATTGGGGAGGGGAGGGGAGGTGTCCGCACCGTCGCTCTCGCTCCCGACCTGGCCCTGTGGGTGGGCATGGGGAGGCGCCCGCCTTGGGTCTCCGGCAGGGGCCTCGTCTTCATCTTCGAGGCCGAGGAGTTCCTCCAGCATCTGCCCTTTGCCCGTCGACGGCACCACGGTCATGTGCGGCGCAGAGTGCTCGCCTGATTCCGCGCCCACCGCCACACCGGCATCAGCCATCGACCACCGGAGAGTCTTCCATCCGCCCCTCCCCCCTCCCCCCTCCCCAACCCACCCGAAACGCTACCCGAGGAGTTCTTGGAGGAGGAGTCGATGCGCGAGAACCCCGCACTGGAGGTCGCTACGGTGCCTAGCGATCCGGACGTCTTGGCCTTTCGCAGCTCTGCCAACGAATCCTGGATGCCGTCCTGGCCGAGCGCAGCCAACGGAGGTATCAGACCAAGATTGGCTTGCGGCGCCAAATATCCCTCCGTGGGAGAGGGGGAGAGGGGAGAGGGGAGAGAGAGAGGGGGTCCACACGTGCCTTGTCCTTCCAAATTCCTTTGGCGGCGAGCTTGGTGGCCTCCGAGCGCTCCTTTTGGCAGCAGGCGGGTGTGGCAAGGCGGGCAGACAGAACAACAACAACAACAACAACAACAACAACAACAACAACAACAACAACAACAACAACAACAACAACAACAACAACGACACGTTGAGGAGGGAGGGAGGGAGGGAGGGAGTTGAAGAGAAGCGGGGTACGGGGCGGCGTACCTCTCGGGTGATGGGCTTCCAGTCGAGATAGCCGAGCTTGGGCAGTTCGTGCGCGATGAACTCCCTGCATCGGGTTGACCCAGCACCGCACGCAAGCAGCACTTGTGTCACGCAAGAGCGATTTGAGGGGGAGAGGGGGAGAGAGAGATGGGGACGACTCTCGGCGTACCGAAAGTGGGAGATCGACAGCACGCAGGCGTTGCCTTCGAACGACAGCCAGTTGAGTTTGGGGAGCGCTTTGAGAAAGCGGAAGCTGCGCCAGAATTGCGAGAGCGAGAAGTCGATGTTGTTGTTTCCGAGGTCGAGCACCCGGAGTGCCTTGCACTTGGCGATTTGGTCGAAACCGGCTGAGGCAGAGGCAGATACCGAGCGACAAGAAGGAGGAAAAGGTGAAGCATGAGACGTGAATCAACAGTGTGGGACACGCAACGTCTCCAGAAACACCACCACCACCACCACCACCACCACCACCACCACCACCACCACCACCACCACCACCACCACCACCACCACCACATAATATGACCAGACTGGCAAAGAGGCTGGGCCAGCGGTGAAGTGCGCACCAGTGAGCTTGTTGCCCGATAGGTTGAGGTTAACCAGCTTTCGGAGATCGCCCATGTCGTTCAGGTAGTTGAGGCGATTGTCGGCAAGGGAGAGGGTAACGAGAGACGCCAGACCCTTGAACTGAATGTCGCACAGCGCATTGCGGTCGATAACGAGTCGCTTGAGCTTACTCAAGTGCTCAAACGAGTTGGAGCAGTCCACGAGCGAGTTGGACGTGAAGTCAATTCTGTGACACCCACGTGAGGAAGGATGGGTGAGGACTGAATTTAAATTGAAAAGTTGCTTTCAATTTGTTTTTGTTCTATTTAGATCTTTTTTTTTCTTAATTAAAAAAACCTAGTTATTTAGGGGGAAAATTGTTGTTGTTTCTTTTATGAAAAAAAAAAGAAGTTGTTTGATGGTGGGTGACTAGTGTTGTCCTCCGAAGTAAAGATTCGCGGGAGTACTCTTTGAAGACATTAGGGGCATTGAGGAGAAAGTCGGCCGTCTCCAACTGAAACTCGGTGGAGGCAAAGTCAAGCACGAGAGGATAGGCAGGCTTGGGCCCAACAAGCTGCTTGAGTTCCTTCATTTCGATGCGTGTGTACACCTCTCCTTTGGGCAGCTTGGGTAGCTGCGCCTTACATTTGCCCTTCTTTTTCGTGGGCTCCTCGGGGAGCTTGAGGGTCCCTTTGGTGGCCATCCCCCCTCTCTCTCTCGGTTGTGGGCTGTGTTCTTTTTCTTTTCCCGCCTATTTTTCCTCGCATTTCCTCCGCTTCCTGCCTGGTGCGCTGGACGGAAAAGGAAACTGGGAACGTGTGCTGTCTAGACGACCCAGCACGACGCACAGCTTGGCAGGCGCGCTCGGCTAAGAGGAACTTTCCTCCCGAGGGATCTGAACGCATTCCTCCCTCTGCCACCCAGGTAATTGGTTGCGTTTCTTCCTTTGGGGGGGGGGTCTGATGATGTTCATGGAATCGATCTCGCTCTCGCATTTGCCAGGCGTGCATCACGCCTAGGAGGATATATTATACAGGGCTATGGCGTCGTCTATGGTATGCGTTACCAATCACAACCACAAGCAGCAGAGCGATACTCTTCGCAGAGGCCACATCCTCCTCCAGACGCAAAACCAAAACGAGGTACACCCACGCACACCCCAAGAGGGGTTCCCCGCGAAAAGAAGTTGTTGGGTTGGGGCAACCAAACGACTCAGCGTGCTGTGTGTGTGGTGGTGTGCGGTGGTGCAGGTGTTCTTGGAGCTGGTAGACACAGAGCGCACATACGTGCGGGACTTGGGGATTCTGGTGAGCGGCCTTCTCCTTCCTCTACGGCGGTCTCTCCGCGAGTCCCAACAAAGTACCACTTCACCACCTACCCGGGGGCGGGGCGGTGCAACAATTGCGCAAGCAAACAACAGCGTGGGGGGGGGGTGAGCTGCGTGTGCGACGCGGTGGGCTGCTGTGTGTTTGGCTGATCTCTGCGTGCACGTGCCTCCCCCCCCGATGCCGGTGGGTGGTAGATCCCGAGGAGCCTCCAATATTGTCGGAGGAGCAGATCAAGGCGCTGTTCATGAATGTGGAGGATCTCCTCAAGCATCACAAGGGCCTGCTTCACCGCGTTGAGTGGATCATGTTGTGGTCTGGTACTATTCCCGCTGTTCTTGAACAACTTGGTCTCTCTCTCTCTCTCTATGTTCATAAGATCGATCGCGTGCGCTCACGACGCTGCCAGGCCCGTACACGAAAGCGTCGACTCTCGGAAATCTGTTCCTACAGGAGTGCCAATTCTTTCAGGACTACAAGCCCTTCCTGGAGGGTTACAACAACGCGCTTACACTCTGCGAGACCCTCAAGGCCACCAACGCGGCCTTTGCCAACCTGCTTCATGAATTCGATGCCACTCGCCATCGAAATGGCGAGATGGCCTTTGAAAGCATCCTCATCACCCCCGCTCAGCGGTACTGTTCTCCCTCCCCCCCCCCTTGTCGTCGTCGCTGTCATGCCAACTTCTCACTCCACCTGGCTCAGGATCCCACGCTATGAGCTCATGTTCCGCGAGCTCTCTCGACACCTGGCTGACAACCGTGAGGTACGCAGGCGCGGCTTGCCTAACCCATCCGCCGCCGCCGCCGCCGCCTCCAGAGCAAAAGGAGTACCACGGCGTGGTAAAGGAGTATCACTCCGGCTTGGGCAGTGTCACTGACGAAGTGATCGTCATGGCCAAAGGTGAGAGACGCGCAGGACTATGTTTCCAAGACCATGCGATCGCTTGAAGATGCCTCCTCTGCCGCGGCAGCAACGGCAGCAGCCTCTTGTCGCTCTGGCGCGACCATGTCTTCGCGGGTCAAACCACTCTGTACCAACCCCTGCCCTCACATTGCTCGATCTTGCTGCTTCTCCAGCTCTGCTCACACACAATACGGCGGGCTACCAGCACAAAGAGAAAAAGAAGAGATGACTCAGCGACGGCGCTCACTGTCAATCGTAAACGCCTCCTCGTCTTCTTTCATGAAGAAAATGCGGTACCCTTCCACTCTGTGTGTGTGTGTGTGTGTGTGTGTGTGTGTGTGTGTGTGTGTGTGTGTGTGTGTGTGACATGATATAGAGATATAGAGATATAGAGACAGAGAGTTTGTCCCCCCCTTCCCAAAGAGTGCAGAAAAACAAGCTTCCCATCTCTAATGGGGTTGCTGTGGCGCAACAGGCGTAAGAGCGTGCAGTTGTCCTCAGTTCTTCTAGCAGGGCCGGCTGGTGTCCCAGTTCCTGCAAGTTCCACCTCTTCGTCCTCTCTCTCCTCAGCACCGAGCCCTCCTCCGCCTTCTACGGCATCCGGCGCGCCATCAGTGCCCTCTCTTGCACTGGCGCTTTCGGATTCGCCAGGGGTGGTGAATTCAGCCGCAAAGGCCTCTCCTCCTCCGTCGCCTTGTGGGAGCGACAGTTCGCCGCGTTCTCCCACCTCCTCTACAGAGTTTCCTGCCCTGACCGATGAGGAGGTCGCAAGCATGATCCCACTCTCCTCCTCTTCGGGTGCGCGACCCACCCGACCATCTCTTTTCAAAAACTTCTCCCGCAAACTCCGCCGGCCGAAAGATAGCGGCGATGACTATGACCCCGCCCTGCAACCTTCTGGCTCGTGCGCAGTCAAGGCCACGCCCCCCACTGACCCAAGCAAGAAGAGTCGCAGCTGGCGCAGCAAGACCAAGACCAAGGAAACGTAGGTTGTAAACAATATAACAATTTTTCATTCAAGTTTCAATACTCTCCTTGGTTGGTAATTTTCCACTTTTCATCCACTGGATACACTCTGAAAATTTCCAGCCTAAAAAAATTGGTGTTGGGGTAGTGTTGTTGTGGTGATGGGTGATGGTCTGGTGATGTTGTGGTGCACTGAAAATTGGATGTTTTGCACTTGACAAATGCATTGGTCAATATGGATTGTGTTTATATTGTTGGAACTTGATCTCTTCTAACCCTTCAAATACAGTTTTTCAGTACCTTAGTGCAAATTGAAAACAGTGGCAGAAAGTCTTGGTGTTGAGTAAAAAACACATAACAATCTTTGGGCTGTGGTGGTTGAACCAATGTGCATCAGGTCGATGCTCACCTTGTTGTTTTGTGATGAAAAACACCACCTGACCACCACCACCACCACCACCACCACCACCACCACACACCACCACCACCACCACCTGACCACCACCACCACCACCACCACCACCACCACCACCACCACCACCACCACCTGCCACCACCACCACCACCACCACCACCACCACCACCACCACCACCACCACCACCACCACCACCACCACCACCACCACCACCACCACCACCACCACCACCTTGTTGTGAGTTAGCTTATTAGGTACTCTGAGCAACAGTCACTCTGGAACATCAAATGAGGCATCACACAGATGGCTCAATCAACTGGTTCAAGGCCCATTATTGCATTGTACTTGTTGTGCATGGTGGCTTTCCAGTCTTCAGTGTGTGATGAGGTGACGGCTTTGGCGTATGTTGACAGGATCTTGACACTATTCTCATTCTGGTAGTCTTCTCTTGCTACACAGGCGTGAAACTCTTGAGAGTAGAGTTTGGGTTAGGTCCATGTCCAGGTCTCATATGTTGATGGGGCCCTTGCTGGGGCCTTCTGGAACGTTAAATATCACATCTCTCATCTCTAATGCTTTATCTTTGATCAGGATTTGGTGGTGCGTCTGCTCATGCTGGGCTGAGGTAGATTCCAAAGCGTGTTTGATCTGCCAGCTTGTTTCTGCCCACTGGGTTGGTGAGCACCTCAACATGTTGAATAAAAAAGAGGTTGCGTCTTGAAGCATACACCTGACCATCTCTAGTAGTGTGTGGTTGAAGTGTTCTGCCACTCCATTGTGCTTGGGTGTGCATGCTGGTGTCCTCTTGTGTGCAATCCTTTTCTTGACTAGGTAGCATTGGACCACCGCACTCGTGTATTTGCCTCCCTGGTCACTCTGCAGTACTCTGCATCATTGGTTGATGCCTGCTGACTCAAGAAAGTAGATTGTTGTGTACTGGCTGTAGTCATCAATAAATGACACATAGTACTGCTTACCTGATGGTGTCCACTGGTAGTGGTCCACACATGTCTGTGTGGACCTGCTTGAGGGGTCTGGTTGCTCTCAGGGCTGGTCTGTTGTGGATGTCTGGCCATGTTGCTTTCACTTGAATGCACACGTTGCATGGTGAGAGCATGCCTCCAGCGTGCGCCAGTCCAAGAGACTTGACTAGGGCACGTAGTCACATCTTGCCTACGTGTCCATAGTGATGGTGGAGCTGGTTGAGTGAGTAGTTTTCCTGAATGATATTCACTTGAGGCTGTGTCAGCCAGATCTGGCTTGATTGGTAGTGCCAGCATGCCCCCTTGTAGTGTTGCCCTCATGGTTGAACAAGCTACCTCCTGAGCGGTTGATCTGTACCTTGTTCCCTCTGGCTGTCACCATGGCTGTGGAGATGAGGTTCTTCACAAGTCCTGGCACATACAGTACTCTTGCAAATGTTACTGCCTCTTCAACTCCATCCACCCACATGTTTGCATGTACGACTCCAAACCCTTTGATC
The DNA here is from genome assembly GCA_027943245.1 of Acanthamoeba sp. SK_2022b. Taxonomy (NCBI): domain Eukaryota; phylum Discosea; order Longamoebia; family Acanthamoebidae; genus Acanthamoeba; species Acanthamoeba sp. SK_2022b. The sequence goes on along the minus strand of JANDJZ010001114.1, from coordinate 2,836 downwards.
TTTCACTTGAAGTTGTCGCTGAGCAGCAGACTCTGCCCTTTGGCCTCAAGACTGACGTAGTCATGTAGCCAGTCCTTCCTGCACATGACAGTTGCTCCAGAGTCCAAATACCAGTGGTCTTTAGTACTTGCTTGGTTGCTGCGAGAATGGTCTCTTCTCTCACACTGGTGCTTTGCTGGCTGCCTCCCTTGCTATCTCTGGGCCTCTTGCCCTTGAGCTTGGGACAATTGCATCTTCTATGCCTGACCTCACAACACTCAAAGCACTTACCAGTAAATTTTCTATGTTTGCTGTCATTAGACTTCGTGTTGGAGTTTTGCTCCCATTGTCCTTGTGGCACTTGGACAATGTTAATGGACTCATGCATTGCTGTCTTTGCAATGCAGGCAGCCTTGCGCTGGGATAGTAGTCACTTGGCCTCTCCGTAGCTCATCTCTCTCATGCTCTCAATGATGGTCTGTATGGACTTGTATTCCTCTGGGAGTCCATCAAGCATGATTGCAAGTGATAGGTTCTCGTCTACCTTGTAGTCCTGACCTGCCAGGTCCTTCACAGCCTTATCTAGTTGCCTGAAGTACAAGTCCAAGGTCTCTCTGGGCTCATATTGCATCCTCAAGTAGTGCTTGAGGTAGAGCGTGCAGTACCCTGTAGTCTTTGGTGTGAGCTGCTCATTGAGTGCCTTCAGCATCTCCCTTGGGTCTTTGAGGTGCAAGCATATTGACCTGAACTGTGTATCCAGACACAGAATGATAAAACCAGCCGCCTGCTGCATTCTCATTCATATGTCATTGTCTCCGTCATCAGCCTTCTCCTTGCCTGCGCCTCCAGGCTGGTTGGCAAATGCAACGTCCCACAGGTTCTGCAAGAGCAAGACAAACTCAAGCTCCTTGCGCCAGGTGCTGTACTCAGTGACTGATTGGAGTACATATCTCTTGGTGACTTTGTAGTTACTCATTGTGAGCGTGGGCCCATAACCTGTTGTGATGTACGCTTTGTGGTGAAGTAAAGTGTGAAGTGAGAGAGAACAGGGTTCTCTCTGGTTTTATAACTGCTTAATGTATTGTTGTAGACAGTTGTACTACAACATAACTCCTAAACTTTAAGGCATGCCTTAATGTGCTAGGAGCTCATCCTACCTCATTTGGTGTTCCAGAGTGACTGCCTTATTAGGTAACTCACAACAAACATCACCACCACATCACCACAAAACCACAACACCATCACCACAACACCACAACACCACAACATCACCTCAGCACCAGCGCCACAACACTACAACAACACTACAACACTTCCACAACACCACCACTACCATAACGACACAATAACAGCACCACACCATCACCACAACAACAGCACCACAACCCCACAACAACAGAACCACAACAAGACTGCAACACCACCACATCACTACAACCACAATATCTCCACAACACCACAACAACAACACCACATCACCACAACATCACCACACCAGAACAACATCACCACAACATCACCACAACACACAACAGGTACTCTAAGCAACAGTCACTCTGGAACACCAAATGAGGTAGGACTTAATGAGCTCCTAGCACATTAAGGCATGCCTTAAGTTTAGGAGTTATGTTGTAGCACAACTGTCTACACCAATATATTCAACAGCAATAAAACCAGAAAGAACCCTGTTCTTTCTCACTTCATACTCTACTCTTCACCACACAGTGTACATCACAACAATGTTATGGTGCTGGTGTGAAGCTGGTGTGGTGGTGGTGGTTTTGTTGTGGTTTTATGGTGCTGTTGTGGTGTTGTTGGGGTGGTGGGGTTGAGGTGGTGTGGTGTTGTTGGGGTGGTGATGTTGTGGTGATGCTGTGGTGCTGTTGTGGTGGTGATGTTGTTATGATGATGTGGTGGTGTTTGCTGCCCAAGCAACTGGTTTTAGCCAGACTTGAACCCAAGATCCTCTGCTACCATGTTGTGTTTGCTCCAACTTGGCCAAAAGTGCCTAGACACTCCTGGTTCAGTAGAGCTGTCATTGAGGTGTGCGTCTCAATGAAAAACAGTGTAAAACGTACACTACAGGGAGCACAGCTTTTTGTGTGTGTCCCATACAATAAAAACCAAGGCTGATATCAGTTTAGCAGTACACCACTACACCATGAGTCACACCAAACAACAAGTTACGCAGCAAGTAGAGAAGAGGGTTCCTGCACAGGTCCTTTGCTCAATCATCACATTCATTGTCACCAAGGAGCCTCCTCTTTGGGGCATGCACCACAGGAAACATTTCTACTGTTGTTTTGTGCTCATCACCCTTTACAAGGACTGCTACGCCATCAGCCAAGATTGACTCTACAACGAGGTCAAGAAGTGGATTCTCTGCTCATCCAGGTCTCAAAGAAGGACCCTTTGTGGAGCTACAAGCTAAATTCACCCAGCCAGCGTTTCATGGTGCTGAGTGATGCATGCAGCCAGTTTTGAGCATTGTGGGGTGGGTACTCGCCCAAGATCTTTGACGGGGACTTCCTCAAGCTACAACAAAACTTCATTGAGAGGAAGCTCAAAGGAGCTGTGATCCTTGCTGACAACCACTTCTCCTATGGCCAAATGGGCTTCCACAGCATCAAATTCATCATGACTCTCTCCCACCCCAAGGGTCGCTCAGCTCGTCTTGAAGGTGCATGGACCCTCACTTGGGAGCAACAGAGCTACAACAGGGAGTTGGCCTTAGCACATGCCTGTGTTGAGAACACGTTTGGGTGCGTGGTCAGCATCTTTGACACACTGAAGAAGGCATGGCACGAAGACAAAACACAGCAGAATGCATGTGTATGGACTGCTGTGGGCATTTGCA
>JANDJZ010001113.1:0-10606 GCA_027943245.1 Acanthamoeba sp. SK_2022b | reverse complement strand
ACGCACACACACACACACACACACACACACACACACACACACACACACACACACACATGTATACAACTCACCGCAGCTTCCACGCGGTTCTTCGATTGGAGCCCACACACGCGACGCTACACGAGGACATGGTCCGCGCAGAGAAGCTCGTCCACCAGATGCAGATGCAGGCCAAAGAGCTCGAAGAGCAACGGTATCCTTACATAGCACACACGACACGACACGACACGACACACACGCTCACTTTGGGGCGGCGGTAGGCTGGAACAGGAGGCGGAGCGCATCCAGGGAGAGATCAAGCGCAAGCGGGACCGACGCCGGGCAGCGGCCGAGCGCTGGTACACCGACCACAGGGAGCGCGACGAGGCCGGCCAGCGGGGCGCCGTCGGGGCCGAGCCCGCCGCGGCCCAGCTGGAAGATGAAGAGGCGGAGCTGGACGAGGAAGAGGACGACGAAGAGGAGGTGGAGGGGTACAGCAGGGAGGAGTGGGCGCAGCTGCGGCACGTGTTGGCCACCCAAGGCGGTGACCTCGTGCACGACTTCCAGCGCGAGCTCGCGCGCAAGAGGCAGCAGGACCGCGAGGAGCGACTACGCGAGCGCGAGGAAGAGGTCGAGGAAGAGGAGGACGATGACCACGACCACAGCACGGACACGTAAAGGAGGAAACGATGTTCTCGAATGGATAAATAATAAAAAAATGTTAATGTTATATTTTTCTTTTATTACTGTTAATAATAAATACTTTGTAAAAAGCGAGATCAGAAACAAGGAGATAAGCTGTGGGGAGCGTCGTCGGTTGGGCTGATGCTGGACGCAGCGGAGGCGAGGGTGGGATCGTCGACGAGGTAGTAGGGAAACGAGTCCTCGTCCCACGGCTCGGCCTTGAGGCCTCCTCCTCCCTGTCCGTCGTCGTCGTCGTCGTTGTCGTCGACGCCCCTCTCGCCCGCGTCGCCGGTGTTGCAGTCATCCACCGCGACGACGCCCTCGACGAGGCCCTTCCTCGTCCTCCCGTTGCCGACGCTCTGGGTCGACATCGGCTGCGCGTACAGCTCCTGCTCTCGGCCTTCACCCTCTTCTTCCTCCTCCTCCTCGTCGTCGTAGTCGTCGCAGCCTTCGCGCTTGACCTGGCGCGACGTTTGGTCGGCGAGCGCGCTCACCTTGCTGCTCCGATCGGACTCGTCGGCCTTGACCTCGACCTCCTCGTCGTCCCGCTTCCTCTTCCCGCGCGGTGTCGGTGGCGCGGGAGCAGTAGCCGTAGCAACAGAAGAAGGAGACGATGACGATGACGATGACGCAGAGGTTCGTTGCGACGCGTAGATGATGCGTCGGTCCTCGGCCGGCTCGTTCTTTGCTCGGTAGGGCGACGTGGGCGGCGGCAGGGAAGGGGCAGAGGAGGAGGAGGAGGAGGAGGAAGAAGAAGGGGAGGAGGGCGTGACGCCGCCCTCGCGTTTGACGCTGATGAAGCTCTCGATCCGGGGCTGCTTGATCACGGGGGACCGCGGCTGCAGCGGAGGGCGCTGGGGCGAGGACGAGGGGGAGGCGCCGCGCTTGGCCCGCACCTCGAGTCGCTGTATGCACTCGGGCGAGTTGTTCTTCACGTAGTTGACTGCTCCCCAGGGAGCAGGGCAGGGCGAGCAACAGCAGAGGTCAGCAGGGGAGGAGGAGGGGCGGGGCTGGGGAGCACACGTGAGGCGAGGCCATACCGATGCTGGGCACGGGGTACCACTCCAGCCCCGGGTCCGGTTTCAGCAGCGCCAGGGCCTCGTCGGGCGGGTGGGCGCCGGTGCGCAGCCAAACGTCGACGTCGGGCTCGTCGAGGATTACTGCGACAAAGACACACAACGTACACACAGAGAGAAAGTGAGTGAGTGAGAGAGAGAGAGAGAGAGAGAGACGGTAGCGTGGGCATCGCATGGTATACCTGGCATGCGGTCGTGGCACCAGGTCAGATTGGGGGCGGCAGCAGTGGTGATCATCGTGAAGGACCACACCTCGTTGCCTGGATAAGAAGGCACACCGCGCGTGTGGGTAAGGTAAGTGCGTGGAAGAGGAGAGCTGAGGCCCAGCGGGGCACGTGCCTTGGGCGTCTTTCCAGCAGTCGTAGAGGCCGGCGAGGGTCAGCAGCTTGCGGTCGGGTCGCTGGAAGAAGTAGGGCTGCTTGACCAGCACGCCGGGCGACGGGGTGGAGGTCTCCCACTCGAAGAAGCCCTCCACCACCACGACGCATCGTTTGCTGGGGATGAGGTCCTTGTAGCTTCGCTTGACCTTGAGCGTTTCCGCGCGTGCGTTGATTGTCTTGAACAGTCGATTGTCACCTCCCTTGGACCAGAACGGAATCAAGCCCCTTCACAGATGTTGCAATGTGAGCAAAACGTGGGAATGCGTTATGAAATGTATAATGAATTAAGATCGCAGAAAGGATTTGCAAGCAGATTCGATTGGTGAGGCGTTGTACCACTTCATGCTGGCTATTTCTCTTGTGCAGGTTGCGTCGTTGGTGCAGTAGACCACGGGCAGGTGGGCGCCAGGTCCTATGTTGTACCCTGGGTCGTATTTATCTTTGTCTCGCCAGCGGCCGCCCGACACGCCCACAGTCTTTTGTATTACGTCTGGCGCCAGCGAGCAGCACGCCCTCCCACACATTCTCGTTTGAAACGGACCTGTCGGAAAGAGATCAAATCAGGTGCGCTCTGGCTGATGCAATGCGTGCAAATTCGCCTGGCAAAAAGTTTTTTTCATTCTTAGAATTATTTTGATGATGTGCAGCTTTCGCGCTTCGCAAAGCCTGGTGAAAAAAAAAGCTGGGAGAAACGTAAAGCACACTGGGAAGGTAGCTGTACTGTTGGCTGCTTTATTCCTGTGCTCAAGGCTCACTTGCTTGGTATCAACAGCAGGTCATGGCTCATCTCACATCAGGCATGCTCTTTTTTTGATTAGTCCTAATATTCTGTACATGACTTTTTCACTACCTTTTTCATCAAAAAACAACTAAAGTGAGTGTTGACCTGATGCACATTGGTTTGCCCACCACAGCCCAAAGATGTATGTGACCCAAAGGGCATCTATGCATTTTGTACATTTCAAGATATCACTTTTTCATCATAATAGATATTCACCCACAAGAGAAGTGTTGAACTGATGCGCATCGATTCTTCCACCCCAGCCCAGAGATGTACATATTTTAGGTGAGATACAAGGTATTTAGAAGAAATTTCACTTTATGCACAGATCTTTCCAAATTTGAGCTGTAACATGAGCGAAACAGGCATGTCGTCACAAAATCACTCAGACCCAATGCACATTGGTACCAAGGCTTTAAAGATGTTTGTGAATAACCAGTTCTTCATGTTATGTGTTTTTTACTACCCACCAAGACATTCTGCCACTGTTTTCAATTGGCACCAAGGTACTGAAAAACTGTTTTTAAGGGTTAGAAGAGATCAAGTTCCAATTTAAACATAATCCATGTTGACCAATGCATTTTGTCAAGTACAAAACATATGATTTTCAAAACTGTTTTACCTCAGTGTACAGAATTTGAAGCTTTTTTTTAAGGCCTTGTACATATCTCAGTGTATTTTTATTCCATTTGTGACTGAAAAGTGTACATTGTCAAAAGAGTCATTGTTACTTTTTTCTGAACACTCTGTTGTATTCAATTTGGCAATTGTATGGGCCAAGACATACAAACCACCTCTATTATCTAATGAGAGGTCCAGTCATTTTAAAATTGATTTTGGAGTTTAGGTCATCACATGCATATATGAAATAGCATTTTTAATCTTTGAAGAAAATAAATTTTACCCAATTAAAATTCGTTTTATTGCTCTTGACATGCCTTTACCCCTCCCTAAATTATTGCAATCATAAAATTACAATTGCTGTGTGTGATTAATTTGATTAATTCCTGACAGCATTCCAAGGAATGATCACACAAAAAAACGCCAGTCATTTTTGACCTCTCATTTGATAATAGAGGAGGTTTACAGTTCATCACACTTGGCTTTATGTATGTCAGCACTGTTAACAGTGATTTGTATGTGTATCAGAATTACACCCCAACAGCTCATGGTGCCTGAGGGTGCCATTCCAGAGTACCTGCTCAAACTTAGGCTCAACCAATGCTCAGGGTAAACGCTCAGTGGCTACTTTGGCACCAGCCTTGCTCTCCACCAGAATGCTAAACAGGTGGCCTGGCCTTTTCCAGCAGTTCGGCTGGCAGGAACAGATAATGACGCCCCGGAGCGACCAGAGGTCACCAAGGCTTCTGTCGACCAGCAAAGACTCCAATCGGGGCTACGCAACCCACAAACAAACTGTTCTGGCGCGTCACCACGGCCAGCACACAGTCAGACACAGATCAAGAGCGAACAAACAACGATCTTTAGCTCCTTCTCTGTCTGAATTAGCTCAAGTACCATGTCGCAACCTAAAGTTCTCAGCGAATCTCTCTCTGAGTTTGGTACGCAAACAGATGACAATGCTCTAAGCAGCAACGATCGCTGCCATTTGATTGTTTTCTTCTCATTTTTGTTGGTCCACAGGACAAGAGATGAAGGAGGTGAATTCCAGCGTGGGCAAGAAGCCGTTCAGCACAGACGACGATGACGATGCACACGCCTCGTCCTCGGCCACCACGTCGACCAAGAAAAGCAGCAGGTCCCGAAGATCTCACAAAGATGGTCCGTGAGCACGATTCCTGACTATCCCCGATCCGCGGAAGAAGCATTATATTTTCTTAAAAATATCATTAATTATGTGCTTCTTTCTACGGCAATAATTGCCATGTTTACAATATTACATTGCTCTTCTTATTTATTTATTTTACACTTTACAGCGAAGCTGGAGAAGCCCCAGTGGGTGCCCGACGACCAGGCAACCAAGTGCCACAAGTGCGAGACCCCGTTCACGCTGTTCGTACGCAAGCACCACTGCCGCGGCTGCGGCAACATCTTCTGCATCAAGTACGCTTGGCCGTGTCTTCCTCCTCGTGCCCAGCACATCCCCTTTGTTTGTGTGTCCGTGTAGCTCGCAAGCACGCGGGGGGCTGTCAGTACTGGTCTGACCCAATTCTGGCCGCGGCTGGCGACCTAACGAACCTGATGTGCGTTGATCGGCGGCGCATGGCTTGTGTGTTTTTAGGTGCTGCGATCACTGGCTCCTCCCTCCGAAGGAGCTCGAGTACACCACGATCCAGCGCACCTGCCAGGCGTGCTTCAAGCGCCTCTCCTCGATCAACTTTGACAAGAACTACGACGAGTGGGGCCGGAAGGGCGACCCGGTAACACATTCTCTCTCCTCTTTCGCGCGCGCTCTGCGCTCGCTCTCCCACTGACAACGACGCGTGTTCCCTTTCTATGAATCTCTTGTGGTGGTGATGGTGGTGGTGGTGGTGGTGTGTGGGTGGTGGTGGTGTGCGTGTGTGTGCTTGGCTTGCCTGTGCCAGGCGATCGTTCTGGTCCATGGCGCCTGCGGTACGCGCAGGAATTGGTTCCTGCTCGGCCCCGCCCTCGCCGAGGTCCGTCTCCTTTTCCTGTGCTTTTTTTTGTCGACTCAACCTCACCCCTCAACCTCCGCCCACAGAAGGGCTATCACGTTCTCGCGCCCGACATGCCCGAGCACGGCGCGCGGTACCAGGAGAAGCTCTACATGAACAGTGGTAGGCCCCCACGCCCGTGCTTTGCTGTGTGTTGTGTTGTGTTGTGTGTGTTGTGTCCTCTCCTCTTCCCAAGGCTGATCGCTGCTTCTTCTGTGATCGTCATATGCTGACAGCTGTCGAGGCGGTGGCGGACATGATCCACTACTACGTGCCCTCGAAGAAGGCGCTAGTGTTCGGCTACTCCATGGGCGGCTACATCGCCATGGTCTTTGGCGCCAAATATCCCGAACTCTGCAGGTACTGAGCTCGGCCCCATCTCCTCTCCGGGCAGCGGAAACTGATGGTGGTGGTGTGGCCACGCAGCGGCTTGATCATCGGCGGTGCCGGCACGGACATGAGAAAGGATCGCTCCATGCTCGAGTGGATGGGCACCTACTACAAACTCCTCTCCAACAAGTGCGTAGCAACAAAATCAACCTTTTTATTCTTCCCCCAAATCTATATATTTCTTTCCCTTTTTATTGTTCTTTTTTATAAATCTAAAATAAATATTTAGTTTAATTCAATTTATTATTGATTTTTTTTGTTTGGTTAGGTCCAAGACGTCGCTGGAGAAGACCTGGCATGACACACCCCTGATTGCCGCCAAGGTCGAGGAAGATGGTGCGCCCGACGAGCTAATCGCCAGCTGCGCCAAGATGTTGTTGTCAACCAAGTTCTGACCGCTCCACCTCGTCGTGTCCAGTGCTGAACGAGTACTGCTTGCGCGCGGGCAGCTATTACGAGGCTTGGCCATCGATCGTCGTACGTTCTGTCTCCCTCTCCCCTCTGTCTCCCCGCTTTCCTCTAGGGGCCCTTTGGCTCATCCCGAACCTGTGGTTCGCGCCGTAGGCCATGTTGACGGCCGAGAACTACAAGAAGGTGCTGATGCAGATCAAGGCCCCCGTCCTGTTCTTCACCGGCCAGCACGACAGGAGGGACGCGGTACGCCCTCGCCTTCTCTCTCTCCCATTGGTCGTCGATCGAACCACTAGCGCTCACGCTTCGCTCTCTCTCCTCCCCCTTTTTCACCACCAGGAGCGGAAATGGCTCAACTCCACCACCAACGCTCGCCTCGAGGTGCGCTCTGCCCCACCGCCAACCTCCCTTTCTCCCCTCTCGTTGGCGCTCGGCTCATGGTCTATATCCGATTCTTGTGCACAGGTCATCCCCGACGCCGGCTACATGTGCGTCATAGACAAGCGGCACAGGGACAAGGTCAGTAACCTCGTTCTCCAGTTCGCCGGCTACGCCTTCTCGCTGAGTACGTGCGCCCTCGCCCCTCAGTGATGATGATGTTGATGGTTGGTGGTTGGTGATTGGTGGTGATGGTGAATGATGATTGATGGTGGATGAATGAATTGGCAGCCAAGGACAGGCGACAGGACAAGAGGCGCACGCACGCGCCCAGAGTCCCGAAGGCGGAGAAGGGCAAGGAGAAGGAGGAGAAGGAAAAGGACGGGGCGAGCGCCAAGGCCACGACTACGACTCACAGCAAGAAGGACGAGGAGGAGCAGCAGCCGGAGCTGACTGCGAAGAAGGAGAGCAGCGAGCAGGAGAAGGTGGAGGAGAAGGCGTCGAAGCACAAGGACGAGGAGGAGCACGATGAAAAGGGTGAGCAAGAGAAGTCGAAGAGCGAAGGGGACGAGCAGGAGAAGCCTTGAGCGCTCAAGCCGCAGAAGAGGAGCGTCAGGGAACTGTGTAGATTACGCGATGTGGGGTGGGTGAAAACGTTTTTATTATTAAAACATTTTTGTTGGTGAAGCGAACATGTTTTGGTCGAGTTGTTTTTTTTTTTTTCGTTTGGTTCAAACTAAATTTGTGACTCAGACAATAAACTGGGATGGAGCTTGACGAGGAGGCCAAGGCCAAGCTGAAGGAGCTGTTCACGGCCCTTGACGAAGACGGCAACGGCAAACTGGACGTGCGTGTTTGTTTCTTCGCTCTCTTCTTCGCTCTTTTCGTGGTCGCTGGTAGGGCGAGGGGGGTGACGGCCAATTTCTCATAACTTCATTTGTTGTGGTGCTGTATGACATGTGTGGTGGGCACTCTCCGGCTGTCAGTTGGCCGAGCTGAAGGTGATTCTCAACGACGAGGAGAGTGACCGATGCTTCTCTGATTCCCAGCTTTCGTGTATGTCCTTCTCGTGTGGTGGTCGTCGGGTCGAAACCTGAGTTCACGCGTGCTGGCGTGGTCGTGGTCCGCATGTCGTGTGTGTGTGTGTGTGTGTGTGTGTGTGTGTGTGTGTGTGTGTGTGTGTGTGTGTGTGTGTGTGTGTGTGTGTGTCAGTATTGGTCAAGTCGGTGAGCAAGAAGGGGAAGGTGAGCCTCGATTTCGACGACTTCCTGGCGCTGGTCTCCCACATGCAAGAGCTTCGATTGACCTTCAACGCCATCGACAAGGACGGCAACGGGTCCATCGACCACCAGGTGCTCCCTGTCTCCTCTGCTCCTCTCCGGCCGGAGCCCAACGCGTGATACACGTGGCTGGTCGTTGTTGTGGCCGGCCATCGTGCGTGCACAGGAGCTCGACGAAGCGCTCCACGAGCTGGGCTTCAAGTTCACGCCGGACCAGGTGAAGCTGTTCCTTCACATGGTAAGGCTACTAGACCCCCCCCCCCCGCACGCACGCACACACACGCCTGGCGTGTGACATGTCCACGGCCTCACCCGCGCATGTGCGCTCGCAGGTGGACGACGACGAGTCAGGAACGATCGAGTACGAGGAGTTCTTCCAGCTGGACTACTTCATCAAGCGGGCGCAGATGTTGTTCACGGCCGCCGACGAAGGTGACCTCCCCCAAGGCCTCGGCCTTCCTCTTTTTTTCGCTGTCCTCATCAATTGCTGTGACTCGTCAGACGACTCGGGAGAGCTAAGCTTCGACGAGGTCAAGGAGCTGCTGCCGACGCTAGACGTGGACGTCAAGACCGATGAAGAGGCACCATCGCCGCTGCCTCTCCTGATGGCACTCAGGGCCGGGCACCGTTCTCACTCATTCAATTTCGTCGTTGTCTCGTCGCCAGGTGAGGAGGGTGATGAACGCGCTGGACAAGGACGGGTCGGGCACCATCTCCTTCGAGGAGTTTGTGAATCTCCTCTTCTGTCTCATCTACGGCATCGCACTGGAGTGAGGACAAACTACAAAACAACTGCCCCACGCCTAGGGGCTCATGCACGCATGCAACAAAGTGGGCAACAACAATGTGACCAGTCTGCTGCCAGCAACGGCCAACAACATGATAGATATTTCCGCTTACCGGTAAAACCACTCGTTCGCCCTTGGCCGTGTTTGCATGCCACGCATTCCAGGAGCCCTGTCCGGTCAACCAAAGCAGGGGGATGCGGGCGTCGAGAAGAGCCGTCGCATAGCCAGCCGGGAGGCGTAATAGATGAAGAACAGGGTACCGTCACCATTCTCGGAGCTGGCTACACCAAACACCGTTCGATGTACGACAGGCGAACTCTCATATCGATTCGATGCGTGATCGCCACAGGCAGGAGTGGGGAGTTAGCCCTAACCTCGCTCCGTTCGCGCACCCGTCGGGTGGCTTTGGAGCCAAATGAGGCCTCTTATTGTCCTAAGGGCGTCGGTGAGGTGCCAAGGAGTCCACCTCGTGTGCGATTTTCTCCCCTGCGGCAAAGTGCGGCCCAATCGACCAGTAACTGGGTTATCTGATCGACGAGAGAAAGGGAATGGCCCTCCCTGATTCAGTCGTGCCTTATCTTCACCAACCCGGAGACACGACTCACCGCCACTCTTCACCTCAGCTTACCCGTCTTCTGAGCGCGCTGGCCCAGGAAGAGCTCGACCACCTCACTCACTCCCACACACCACCAAAATGGCCCGCAACAAGGATCTGCTACTCCTGGTCGTCATCGGCCTTCTCGCTCTGCTGGGCGGCTCCGCAGTGCTGGCCCAGGACCCGACCACCTACATCGCCGCCTACCCCGCCCGCTCTGTCGTCGGTGCGTTGCTCTACTTTAAACCACCTTTCGTCTTCGTTATCTCTTTCGCTCTTTTTATCCGACAACTGTTGATCTCTTACGTAGGAGTTATAACAATGACAGCTCAAACCACTGTTGACGGGAAAGCTAAATGTCTCTCTTTATCTTTCTACCACCTGTTCAGGATGTGGCGGGTCGCCGTTCAACTTGACCATGCAGGCGTGGCAGCTGGATGCCTGCACCTATGTCATCAAGTATTCTATCTACGGGCGGCCTGGCATCTCTGACTTTGGCTTCAGGTACGTCAGAGGGCCTCGTCCTATCACCACCTTGGCCTTGCGTTCCTAACACTGTAGGAGCTGACCATGCCGCCCAACGCTTATTACATTTTTTAATCAATTCTTTTTAATTTGCAGCCTTTCTCCCAACGCCGGCCGCACCTTCACCGTGTGGGGATGCTCCAGCAACAAGTGGTACGTCATGAATTTTATTTAATTATTTAATTATTGTTTTATTGTTATCATCATTATTTGACTTGTGCATGACAAGCGTGATCTGATCGGAGCCAATGGTCAACCGGTTGCCCAACAAACCCGACAGGTCACCCTCCGGCGGCAAAGGCAACTCGTGCACCAAGGACGGACCCTACCAGGAGTGGACCGACAACGGTTCGATGGTGAAGATCGACGCCACCGACTCCTCGTGCGACCAGCAGGCCACCTTCTGGGTCCAGGCCACTCTCACCTCGCTCGTCGTCAACGGTGGTACGGCGGTCCTTCAGGCTGTTTGGACTGGGCTGGGCTGAGCTCACACACACACCAACGACAGGGTCGACGCTGGGCTTAAAGGCCGCGACCTCCTGCTGGACATGCGATGACGCGCCCTACGCGTTCGGTGCGGCCACCTCCTGTCCCAGCTCGTCTCCGACGCCGACGGCCTCGCCTTTGGCTTCGCGCTCTGCCACGCCCTCCTCCTCGCCCTCGAGGTCGCCCTCGCCGTCGGCCTCGCCCTCCGCCTCGCACT
>JANDJZ010001111.1:0-10327 GCA_027943245.1 Acanthamoeba sp. SK_2022b | reverse complement strand
GAAGCGCGAAAATGAAAGGAATGAAGAATGGTAAATAAGAGTAAGTCAATTATTAATAAGAGTATCACAATAAGGAAAGAGAGTGACGGGATTTAGAGAGCGAACTGTGTCCAACGAAGTGACAGCAGTCAAGACACACCCGGTACTTCACACACGCCCGGGATTTACGCAGCCTTTTCGCATCGCCACATCTGCTCTCTCGCAGTCTGACAGGATACTGTAGCCCGGGACCGCTTGTTGCCCTCTTGTAGCAACGTTAACGCTGGAATGGACGACTGGGTAGAGTGCGTCACTCCTGAAGGCCATGTCTACTACTTCAATCGTAGGACGGAGGAGAGCAGCTGGGACCCTCCTGCTTGTCTCAAGAGCTCCAGTGGCCACGTACGACCCCTCCACAAGATGAACAGATATCTGTTGTTTTTGTTGCCCGCTTAGTTGGAGGCCGTCCACCACCGACTGGTGAGGTTCGACTCAGTCGCTCATCTACTGGACCGACAGGACGGGATGATTTGGATTCCTCACCCTGAGGAGGGCTACCTTCCCGGCAAGCTGTCGCGGGACTGCGGTGACGGCTCTTGCGAGGTTACAACCAACGAAGGAGAGGTACGTCTTGCTCTACAAGGACCTGCCATCTTAATTACTAAGATGTCTTCTCTTATTGTTGCTTTTATTTATTTCTTTTTGTACATTTTCTATTTTTTTTTCTGTATTTACTGACTCGAGAGTTCTTTTGTTTCCACCAGACGCTCTGGCTTAAGATGCGCCCGTCGGCGTTCGAGAAGGTAGTGTCGTCAACGCTCGAAAAGAACGTCGACGATCTCGTGCAGATGGAGCACATCAACGAGGCCATGATAGTACACAACTTGAGGAAGCGATTCAAGAATGACCAGATCTACGTAACTAACCCTAACTAAGTTCCCTCCTCTCACAACCAACGCATTTGACGAATGGCCATTCGTTAGCTAAGATATGTGTTTTCCTCATGGGTGACCAGACAAACATCGGCACCATTTTGATCAGCGTGAACCCGTTCAAGAGGCTGCCGCTCTACACTCCCACAGTGATGGACCAGTACATGCATAAAGGCATCAAAGAGATGCCGCCTCACACATTCAACATCGCCGACAACGCCTACAAGTACTGGCATCCTGCAACGCACGCGCGCGCGCGCACGCACGCACGCACGCACGCACGCACGCACACACACACACACACACACACACACACACACACACACACACACACACACACACACACACACACACACACACACACACACACACACACACACAAAGAGAGCCTGAGATGAATACGACTCATCACCAATGGTGGTGGGGACCAGGGCGATGATAGAAAAGAAGAAAAATCAGTCCGTGCTCATCTCTGGCGAGTCCGGCGCTGGTAAGACCGAGTGTACCAAGCAGTGTCTCATGTATTTTGCCGAGCTTGCCGGATCGACCAACGGCGTGGAGCAGTTCATTCTGCTCGCAAACCCCATCCTCGAGGCATTTGGTACATCTCAACCTCCACCGCATCACTCAGCACGCATCACGCATCACAAGTGTCGTAGACGGGCCTGCTGCTGTTAACGCATGTATCTGCGTAGGTAATGCCAAGACGTTGCGTAACAACAACTCCTCGCGATTCGGAAAGTGGGTTGAGATCCATTTCGACTCGAGCGCGCGCATCTGCGGTGCGAGCACGGTCAACTACCTGCTGGAGAAGTCGAGGTGCTCTGCACGATCCGTCCTGGCGCGCTGTTAGATCCGCAGCAGCCATTGGCTGCACGGAGATGCGATATCTGACCATCAGGTGGCCTTGACCCCGCATGCAGGGTCGTCTATCAGATCAAGGGCGAGCGTAATTTCCATATCTTCTATCAGCTCGTTGCTGGTTTGGATCAGGAGAGGCTGGCCAGGTGGCACCTGAAGAGTGCGGAGGCCTACAACTACATCAATACCAGCGGCTGTATCACTATCGACGGCGTCGACGATGCCAAGGACTTTGAGGAAGTCAAAGAAGGTAGCTCCCGCTCTCGCTCCTACGCCCATGGGCGGACTGTGTGTAACGCCATTCTTGGCAGCCATGCTACGGCTGAGCTTCCGAGAAGAAGAGATCGACGACGTGTTTCAGCTCACCGTGGCCATTTTGCAACTCGGCAACTTGACGGTGCGTTCGCTCTGGTGGCTGTTGACTGGAAGTCGCCACGCAATCGCTCATATTGGGTGGATGCTTCTGTCGCTGTGCTGTTCTTTCGATTCGCAGTTTGAGCCGGAGAGCACTCCGTCCGGGCCAGACCCTGCGAAATCGATGGTGACCGACAAGGCACAGGCACAGATCGTCGCCGAGCTCCTGGGCGTCGACGCCGGTGCTCTCTCGCTCGCTCTGACATCTCGGGTCATGGAGATCAGGTGCATGGCCTTTGCTCCCCAAACACTTTGCTCATCAGTTCACTCGCTCACTCGCCACTCACGATGCAGGGGGTGCCCGCCTACTCGTATCCCGTTGACTCCGGAACAGGCGCGAGATGCCTGCGACGCGCTCGCCAAGGCGCTGTACGGTCGTCTCTTTGATTGGATCGTGCGAAGGATCAACCAGTCGATGAAGCCTGCCACTACGCAGACCACCGGTTCGTTGTTGCTTTCTCTCTCTTCGTGCAAAGGTCGTAAGTCGAATTGGCTTACCGTAGAATATCGACACGACGACCCAGTGATCGGCGTGCTGGATATCTTCGGTTTCGAGATCTTCCAGAAGAACAGTTTCGAGCAGCTCTGCATCAACTTCACCAACGAGAAGCTGCAGCAGCACTTCAATCAGTACACCTTCAAGCTCGAAGAGGCCCTCTACCAGGTTCGGCCACCACGCACATCTGTAGTCGCGTGTGAGAGGCTTCTTGTTCAATGTGAGGCACTAACTCACTCTCATACGTGATGAATATCCTGCGCAGAGCGAGGAGATCAAGTACGAGCACATCAAGTTCATCGACAACCAACCCGTGCTCGACCTCATCGAAAAGAAGACGCCACAAGGTAACTGCGCAGTCTCGCCCCCCATCGACGACTTGGCCGAACTCTCAATCGAACGTGGCGTGGCGTGGCCAGGCATCATGCTCACGCTGGACGAGCAGCTGTGGGTGCCCAAGGGCTCCGACGCGACCTTCATCCTCGCCTGCAACAAAACCCACGGCGCAAAGCAGCACGTCAACTACGCCGAAGTCCGCACATCCAACGTAACGAGCCACCTCAGCCTCTCGCGCTCGCCGATACGTTTTGTTGTCGAGAGATGTTCGTTTGCGGGACTCAATCACGCGTGTCCGTTGCCAGATCGAGTTCGTGATCAAGCACTACGCCGGAGATGTCACGTACGACGCGACGGGCTTCCTCGACAAGAACAAGGACACCCTGCAAAAGGATCTGCTGGTCGTCGTGGAGGGGACAAGCAACAAGTTCATCTCCCTCATGTTTCCGGCCATCCGTATGGACCTCCCGCAGCATGGCGCACGCGAGTGGGTCACTTGTGCGCATCGATGTGTGGCCTCACAGTTGACCCACCCACAGCCGATGCGGACCGTAAGACGTCGAAGGTGACGCTCGGCAGCCAGTTCCGGCGTCAGCTGGAGGACCTCATGACGACACTCAACTCCACCGAGCCGCACTTCATCAGGTAACCGATGCGTGGGCCTGATAACTGCTTGCAGTTCTATCGTGTTTTCTTTCTTTGTACTGATTTTTATGATCATTTTTTATTATGCCTTGCGCAGAGCCATCAAGCCCAACATGGACAAGGTGCCCAACAAGTTCCAGGGCACGCTCAGTCTGCAGCAGCTTCGCTACGCCGGCGTTTTCGAGGCCGTCAAGATCCGCCAGACGGGCTACCCCTTCCGCTACCCGCACCAGGAATTCCTTCACCGGTGCGCCCACACACCTTTAGTCGGCGTGTGCCCCCCCCCCAAAAGCTCACGGTCGCGTGCACATGCCACGATGCACATCGCGCACGTCCATGCGCATATACCACACATACACGAACAGGTATGCCATACTGAACAAGGCGATCGCCAAGGACAATTCGAAGAACCTGAAGTCGCGCTGCTCGGAGCTAATCAAGTCGCTCAAGGGCGACTTCTCCGAGGTGCAGATCGGCAAAACCCGTATCCTCTACCGAGCCAACTCCCACAGGTCAGCATTGCACCACCATCTCTAGTCCTTAAATCTTCGACGCTATCGTTCGTTGCGCGTCACGCTGCGTTGCATGGCTAAGGCATCAAATCGCCGCAGGTCGTTCGAGTTGCTGCGTAACATACAGGTCGAGAAGCTGTGCATCATCATTCAGAAGTATCTCCGACGTACGGATTCCTGGCCGCTTTCCCTCATCAACGTGTGCTTAATCGATGCTGAACGCACAAACACACCGCAGGCTATCGGGCACAAAAGCTGCTGAGGCGGATCAAGCTGGTCAAGGCGCCGTTGGAGGAAGCGCACAAGTCGCGCGACATCGACAAACTCAAGGCCGCCCTCGAGAAGGCCAAGGACATCGAGTTCAAGATCAAGCTCATCGCCGACTGCGAGAAGCTGCTCAACTTCCTCGTCAAGGAGAAGGAGATCAACCGCAAGGTACCGGCCCTCCCTCTCTCACACCGCATGGACCATCAGGACACTCAGCCCACGCATGCATGTCACAATTTCGGTCGACTGATGCTGCTGGCGCTGCAGTTGAACGAGTTGATCGGAGGCGAGAAGGGCGAGGGCAAGCAAATGGGCGTATGGGAGAAGATCTTCGACGAGCTCAGCAAGGTGGTCAAAGAAGCCGACGAGATCGAGATGGACAACGCTATCTCGAAACGCGGTCGCGAGATCGTTGCCTTTGTCAAGGGCAAGAAGTACGCGCGCAACTCACACACAGCGACGTGTAGCGGTTGTCTCATCAGAGTGTTTTTGTCGACAGGGAATGCTTGAAGATGTTCGAGGAAGCCTCCAAGGAGTCCAACAAGGAGGTCCTCATCAAGGCCATCAAGCAGGGTCGCGAGCTGGGCCTGAGTACGGCCTCCCGTCACTGGCTTCAGGAGTGGCCTGTCCCTAATTGTCTACATTTATTCGGCAGACGAGGACGAGCCGCTGTTCGTGCAGGCCAAGAACGAGCTGGAGCGCATCGAGAAGGAGGAGGTCCTGCTGCAGGCCCTCGAGGAGGCCATCAACACCGGCTCCGCCCGCGCCATCGGTATTGCGCAATGCCCGCCTCCTATGGAGGACCACAGGTCGCGACTGACACGAACCATCAGCAGACTCTGACCCCAAGGAGTGGGATCACTCGACCATCACCACGACCGCGCTCGAAGCCGCCATCAAGGCCGCCAGCGCTTTCGGCGTGCGCACGCCAGCCGGCAAGAAGCGCTTGACCGAGGGTATCGCCGAGACCGCTTTCTATGACAGACGCTTTTGTATGAAGCGGTCTCTGACCGTTGTCGCCTTCTTCTACTTCCAGGTCAACTGTTGGTCGATCTGCGCACGGCGCTCGTCAGCGAAGACTGGGAGGCCGTGAAGGCGGTGCTGATGAAGGCCGCCAGCATGCCCTACCACAGTCCGGAGATCACCCTAGCCAACGAAGAGGTGCGCATACCGATTCGGCACTTGAGTATACACGCGCTAACTCGCAACACACACACACACACACACACACACACACACACACACACACACACACACACACACACACACACACACACACACACACACACACACACAACGTGTTTAATCATTAATCATGTCAGGTGGCTGCCAAGGCGGCGACGAAGGAGATCATCGGGAAGCTGGTGGAGGCCACGCAGAAGTTCGACCTGGAGGGAATGGCCTACGGCATCCAGCAGGCCATCGCCTTGCAGGTGGCCGACATGCCCGAGGTGGTCGAGGCCGAGAAGCTGCTCAAGCAGATCAACACCGCCAAGCTCGCCCTCAAGAGCGCCCTCGAGACCGTACGCGACCGCCCATCTCGCTGCGTGCTTGCCTCCTCATTCGTGTTCCGGTCTGGCATTGCGCAGTCGGTTCTGGACGACCTCGAGTTGGCGGTAGCGCTGGCTCGACCGTTTGCCATCCTCGCTGAGGACGTCGCTCGCGCCGAAGAGCTGGGCAAGGCCATCTACGAGAACGACACGGTATCCTCCGCCCATCTCATTCGCTGTAAGCGCGCATGCGTGTGTGCGTCGTTTCGCTCATCGGTGATGCCCGCGTTGTACGCCGTTGTAGGAAGCTCGCGTGGCGCTATTCTTCATGGAGCGACCGATGCTCGAAAGCGTCTACGCCAAGGCGCAAGCTGGCAAGCTCGAGAGCAGCCTCATCCAGGAGATCAGGGTAAACATGCCAACTGCTGCTCCGTTTCCCTCCCTGTCCGGCAACATGGAAGTCGCCCCCCCCCCTTCTTATATCTCTCTCTTTGCATCACAGGATGCCCTCAGCCTGGACCCGACCAAGTTCCTGCAGCTGCAACTCAAGGTGACCAACAAGCTCGGCGACCAGGCCCGAGCCATCCGCCTGCAGATCCAGCTCAAAGGTCATCTCCCTACCCTCCCCCAATCGCGTCTCCTTGTGGGTGAGCGTGTGCTGACTTGGCTGGGGAACGTTCGCCTACCGCCAGAGTTGTTCTTTGCCCAGTTCAGCAAGATATTCGTTTTGCACGAGTGGAAGCGGCTGCGCGACCCGGATTCCTTTGCCAAGACCAAGATGTTTGGCCGCGAGACGCTGCGTCGAGTAACCGCCCTCCACCGCTTTAAAATTAAATTAAATTAAATTAAATTAAATTAATAATTAATTCACTTTCAAGAGAGCTAAATGTGCGTTGCGTGTTTGCAGGGCATGCTGGCGTGGACCAAGGATCCGATTCCCACGTCGTTGACGATACTCGACATGCCCTACTCCAAGCAAGCGGTGAGGCTGTTCAAGAACATACAGGGCTTCATGGGCGACAAGGCGCTCTCGTATCCCAATGCGCTCGCACAAGATCTGCTCGATCAGGGTAAGCGCCGACACAGCCCGTTCTCAATAGTGTTCAATGATGACTTTGGTGCCTCACTCACTCTCTCTCTCTCTCTCTGCCTGTGTGTGTGTGTGTGTGTGTGTGTGTGTGTGTGTGTGTGTGTGTGTGTGTGTGTGTGTGTGTGATGTGCGCGCGCGTTCGCGTGTATCGCAGGATTGAGGACGCCCGAAATCAGAGATGAGATCTACTGCCAGATCATCAAGCAGCTTACCGAAAACGAAAATCACTTGTCACTCGAAAAGGTTTCCAGTGACACTTCTGAAATGCACGCGATATCACCTCGACACTGACCTATGGTGCGCGACGTGCGTGCTTGCGACGCAGGGATGGCTCCTGATGGGCATGTGCCTGCAAACGTTCCCGCCCAGCGACGATTTCGTGAACTACCTCGAGCTGTTCCTCAAGGATCACGGCAAGAGCAACAACTACGTGGGCATGCTGCACGATACGCAGTACACCGCGCAGAAGACGGAGGTACGCCGCTCGCTATGAATTATTATTATTGTATAATTGTAATGGGTCGGCAACACGTTGCGCACAGGCACCGGTCGTGGAGTTGCTGCTGCCCACGCTTTACAACACCTACAACCCGTGGATCCTTCTGGACGTGCCGACCGATATACGCCCCGAGCTCGTTCCCCCCGACTTCGACGGCTGGGGTACGCCCTCAGCGCCCACGCCGCAGGCTACGCGCGTTCTCGACTCATCGTGGCGGTTTTGCTTTGTGGTGCTGCGATCGTGATCTCATGCGCAGCGGGCGCCGGCTCACCGAGGCGGGCGGCTGCTAGATCCGGCACGATCCGAGACCTCCTCCACGGCGCTGCAGGTTTCAGGCGCCCTCCTCGCTTGTTGCGAATCACACGACACACGACACACGACACACGACACACGACACACGACACACGCTAATTCGCCAACAGACGCGGTGGCAGGCGAGAACAATAACGTTGTAGGCGGCGGCGGCGGTGCAGCTCCTGCGGCTGCGCCGCAAGGGCGCACGTGGAGGGACGACGCGCTCGACCAAATCGGCAAGCCCAAGGGCCAGATGATCTTCTCGTACGCCTCCCTTGCGCAACGCGCGCGTGGATCGCTCATGCCTCCCTTCAACCTGCAGGTTGTGGAAGATGGAGAAGGGCGGGTCGGTGCCGGTGGCGTCGCAGGCAAAGGAGGAGGAGGTGGCCGTGGTCGATGTCGGCCAGGCGACCATACGCCCGACCTCGCTCCACAACAGCGAGGGGAGCCTCGGCCTGGTGCGGAAACCGCGGCCCATCCGGGGCACGCTGCGGGACTACAGCCCGATCGAGGCGCAGCGCCCCAAGAGCCCCCAGACCAACCTGCGCCTGGCGACCCTGCGCGGCAACAGGCCATCCACGCCCGACATGGACTCGCAGGCCACCCTCAGGAAGTTCAACGACGAGAATGTCAAACGGTGCACGCCTCGGCGGTGATTGGTCGTTGTCACCGGTGCTCTGATTTTGACACGATGCGTCGTTGCGTTGGTTGCAGAGTCCTGGTGATGTACGACTTTGACGGCGGCGGCGATCCGAAGAAGCTGAAGATCCAGCGAGGGGCGGTGATCACGGTGCTCAAGGAGTACTCGGGCTGGGGCATGGGCCTGCTCAACGGCAAGCAGGGCCTCTACCCGCTCAACTACGTCAAGCCCATCGAGTGATTGTGTGTCCGCGGATGGGATATCCACCACTCCCCTCCTTGTCTCTGTGTCGCTTCTGTGCTTGTAGCAGCCCTAGTGCCAGCACCGTACGCAGCCGGCCTTCGTGTCTCCCTCTTGAACAACAAGCTTGTCCCCGTGAGTCAGTCAGGCCAATTACGGCGAGACAGGAAAGGGCAAACCATTTTTCTGTTGGTGCTTAGCTTGTTCGAAGAGGAGTGGCAAAGCGCAAGTAAGAAGAGAGAGTGTTGTGAGGGAAGGCGTGGCTACGTGTGGATCTGCACGGCTCTTACAGAGAGAGAGAGGTCTATCAGAGTCACGATTTTTGGATTCAATTTTGTGAGCCGATTTTGTCTTGTCTGGATTGAATGGGAAACCAGCAGAGCGCGCCGGCCAAGCCGGGAGCGCCAGCGACGCCTGTCAAGGAGGGCCTACTCGGTTGGCTCGGCGGCGGACAGCCAACAGCTGCATCATCGCCAGCTCCTTCTTCTGCCAGCGCCTCTAGTACTCCCACCCCCTCTCGAACGTCCTCCCTCTCCTCGTCCACCAACGATGCCGTACGCCTCCCTTCCATTCACATCAATTCAATACTTGGCACATTAAAATAAATAATAATAATTATTATTATCACCATATTATTTCTTATTAATTAATTCTATTACAGACGGCATCGCCAGCGGCAGGACGTCGCACGACCCTGGCCGAGGAGGACGAGCGGCAGCGGCGCGCGCGTAGCGGCTCGAAGCTGGCCGGGCTCATGCCCACGCTGGCCGCCAACGACAACGTCCACACCCCCGAGATCTTTGCCTCCACCGAGAACATGAGCCTCCACGACAATGATGATGATGATGACGACGACCCTCTTGCTCGCGGCGCCGGCGCCAAGCCCTCTCAGGTCAAGACTCCCGCCCCGACCAAGCCGCAGGTCGCCGTGACCAACCTCTTCGACGACGACGACGACGGGTTCGACGTAGTCAAGTCCACCGCCGCCACTACATCAGGGTCCTCTTTGGCGCCGTCTGTTGCCTCGCCGCGTCGCGAGAGCAGCTTCGTAGAGGAAGACGAGGACGACCCGCTCTCGTTTGGCTACACCGCCGCCAAGAAGCCGTCTGCGACGACGCCCAGCAAGAAGGCGGCGAGTAGCGGCATGTTTGGGGGCCCGTCTAGTACTCCATCGTTGTTTGGGGGCGCTACGCCCGGGGAGACCCAGCAGCAGGCCAAGAAGAAGCAGGTGTGGGATGACCTCTTTGGCGACGCCGATACCATGTGGACGCCCCGCGCCCCCGCGACGACCAGCGGGGTAGAGGCTGAAGACGAAGACGTCAGACGTGCCCAGCAGCAGAGGCAACGCGAGAAAGCAGAGGAGGAGGAGAAGAGGAGAGAGCAGGAAGTAGCGGCACCTGCAGCGAGGAAGAAGGCGGCCGAAGAGGAAGAAGAAAAGAAGAGAAAAGAAGAAGAGGAAAAGGAAAATCAAAGGAAATTGAAGCTACAGCAGGAAGAGGAGGAGCGTAGGAGGAGGCAGCAGCAGGAGGCCGAGGCCGCCGCCGCAGCGGCAGAGGCCAAGAGGAAGCGGGAGGAGGCCGCCGCAGAGCAGGCCGCCAAGGCCGCCGCCGAGAAGCGCCAGCAGCAGCAGCA
>JANDJZ010001110.1:0-10993 GCA_027943245.1 Acanthamoeba sp. SK_2022b | reverse complement strand
CGCCGTGCAGGCCCACGCCGCGCGGCGTGCGCACAATCCGGTAGCGTTCGCCCTGCTGCGCCCGGGTCTTGGTCCAGAAAAACGGCTCGCTGACCCGCAACATGTGCCGGGTCACCGGGCAGTGCCGCACGTAGGTCAGGGCATCGACGGCCTCGCCGTCGCCGAACCAGTCGCCCTCAACCCAATAGATATGCTCGATCCCCGCCTCCGCCGCGGCGGAAGCGGAAAACAGCACAAAGCGATCGAAGCCGAACGGCGCGGCAAAGGCGCGAACTCGCCCCTGAATGGCGGACAGGGTTCGCTCGTGGTCCATCGCCAGCGCCGTCTGGAAAGCGCGCTGTGCGATCTCGTCGCTCATCGCGCGGCGACGTCGGCCAACAGCGTCTCCGCCGCCAGCTTGCCGAGGTTGTTGGAGGCCAGCGGGCTGTCGCCGGTCAGCAGGCGCCGATCTTTATGCACCTTGCCGGTGATGTCGGCGTTGACGATCTTGACGCCCCGCTCGCGCAAGCGCTCGCCCACCAGCCAGGGCATCGGGCCGGGGATGTAGCCGATGTCGATGTTGGCGCCGGTATCGAGCGAATCCGGGAACACGCACATTTCATAGCCGCGGTAGAGGAAATCGTCTTTGCGCTCGCCGATACCCGCCGCCAGCAAACCGGCTGGCCCGTGGCACAGCGAAATCACGTAGCGATCGTTGTCGTGCGCCCAGTGCAGGGTCTTTTTCACCTCTTCGCTGAACGGGATATCATTCAGCACGCCGTGGCCGCCGGGAATGAAAACGCCGAGGTAGTTGCCACCATCCAGATCCTTCACCACCTCCGTCAGCTTTTTCGGCTGCTTGAGTTGGCTGCGGTACTTCTCGTAGGTAGCCTTGACCGCTTCATCTTCCTGCGGGAACGCCCACATCTCCAGCTTCACCGGATCGCCGGACGGCGTGGCGATGTCGATCTCGAAACCGGCCAGATCCAGGTGGTACATCGGCAACAGCATCTCGACCGGGTGGTTGCCGGTGGAGAAGAATTTGCCGTTTTGCATCAGCAGGTAGCGCTCCTGCGAGGCGATCATCAGCACCTTCCACTTGCCGCCGCGATAGGCGTTCGGGTAGCTGGCGCCCGCGAAGTCGGTTTTGGACGAGGTGTACTGGCTGAGGGAGTAAGGCGATGGGAAGAACGCGTTGTCTTCCGCCACATCCGGGGTGGGATTACGATCGTTGGACACTGAATCAGTCATGATTATCTCCATATTCACCGTTACGTTGCCCTTTCAGCTTAAATAACCGCCGGCGGAGCCGCAATGAGGGATATCCCTCAAGCAATCTTTGCAGCCGAAACTGAGGCGAGATTGCGCAGAGCGATAATAAAGGTTTCTTCGCCGGCGCCCTGGTGTTGATAGTGGCACTTTCTTACCGGCACCCGGAAATAGCGCTCCAGGATATCTTCCCGCAGCACAGCGCTTTTAATGCCGAACAACGACTGCCGTTTTGTCATCAGTAAACACTTGTCGGAGATGCGTTCAGCGTAATTGAGGAAATGCGTATTCAGCACGATCGTCATCTGCCGCTCTTTGGCGAGGCGCCAGAGCATCTCAATCATTTTTGCCTGATTGTAAAAATCCAGGTTCGACTCCGGCTCATCAAGGATCATGACGTCAGGATCTGCCATCAGCGCCTTGGCGAAATAACACATCTGCAGTTCACCGCCGCTGATCTGATCGATGCTTTTCTGCGCCAACGGGCCGATTTCCAGGGATTGCAGCACCGCCTGCGCCCTGGCGAAATCGTGCTTTCCCGGCCGGGCAAACAGTCCGGCCTGACGAACGCAGCCGAAAGTGACAAAATCGAGTACGCCATAGGAAAAATGTGGCGCCTTCGCCTGCGGCACATAGGCCAGGCGCGCCTCTCGATTATCGACGCGGCCGATCTCGCACCAGCCGGCGCTGGGCCGACACAGGCCCGCAATATTTCTCAGCAGCGTGGTTTTGCCGGCGCCGTTCGGGCCCAGCACGCTGAGGATCTCGCCGCGCTTAAGCTCGAAGCTGACGTTGTCGAAAATGGGCTCCCGCCCTTTGAAACCAAAGGATAGTCGGCTAGCGGTGATCATATCGATTGCCCATAATAAAAAGCGTGGCGAAAAGCGGCGCACCGATCAGCGCGGTCAGGATGCCGATCGGGATTTCTGCGTAGGTGGCGCCTCTGGCGATATTGTCTATCACCAGCAAAAACAACGCCCCGCTCAGCGCCGAGACCGGGATCAGGCGGCCGTGGTTATACCCCAGCACGCTTCTCACCAGATGCGGGATCACCAAGCCGACCCATCCCACCACGCCGGCCAAACTCACCGAGGCGGAAACCAGCAGGGAGGCGGCGATCAGCAGCAGGATCTTCAACCGGGGCGGATTTAGGCCGGCAATGCGCGCCTCGTCGTCCCCCAGCGAGAGAATGTTCATTTTCCACCTGAGCCGATAGATTGTCAGGTAACACGCCGCAAACAGCGGGATTAGCCAATAGACCTGCGCTTTCGCCACCGAAGCGAAGCTGCCCATCAGCCAGAAGACGATCGCCGGCAAGGTATCCTGCGGATCGGCGACATATTTTATGACCGAGACAAACGCGATAAACAACGACGCGATAATCATGCCGGACAGGATCGTCGTCAGCGCATCCTGCCGATGTTTCAGGCGGCAGATGCCGAACACCAGCAGCAGGCTCACCACGCCGAAAAGAAACGACAGCATGGCACTCAGGGCAAAAGGCAAACTCAATAAAATGCCCAGCGCGGCGCCAAAGGCGGAGGCGGAAGAGGTGCCCAGCACGTCCGGGCTGGCTAACGCGTTTTTCAGCACCGCCTGAAAGGTCGCGCCGGCGACCGCCAACCCACCGCCCACCAGCATCACCGCCACCACCCGCGGCGCACGCAGGTTAAAAATCACCGAATAGCGGGTCGGGTTTTCCCCCTGCATGTTCCCCTGCCATAAAATCTGCATCACATCGTGGGCCGACAAGGCGTAGCGGCCGGCAAACAGTGATGCGACGGCGGCCACACACAAGGCCAAAAACAGCCCCGCCAGGATCGCCACATATTTTCCTCTGCCCGGCATCCCCAAGCTCCCCCCATTAATGAATGCTATTCAACCGTGGCACTAGCGCTGTGCCAGCACCTCATCCAGCAACCGGTCCGGGATCGCATAGGAGAACATCGTCTGATAATAGCGGCGCGTCTCCTCCCGCAGCGTCTTGTCGCTAATGTCTTCAGGGGCATAGCGGTTGATCATAAACAGCGGCAGCAGTGACGTTTCCGCCGACAGGCCCCCCCAGTTATGAATGCCCACCGGCGTCGAGAAAACCTTGCCGTTTTTTACCGCCCTGAGCGTTTCCCAGGCCTGGCCGGGGATCCCCCCGTGCAGCAGCGCTTTGGCGCTGCCGAAAACCACGAAAATCACATCCGGGTCCCAGGCCATGATCTGCTCCATCGAAACGGTGATGTACCTGCCGGCATCCCCCTTCACCGGCAAATCCCCGGCGACGTTGTCCATGCCGGCCATTTTCAGGTAGGTATCGCCGTAGGTATGTGGGCCACTCACCTTCAGCTGCCTGCCGTCACTTTCTTCGAGATACAACGCCCTGACGTGCTGCGCATGGATGGCTGCGGCATAGGGGCGGATCTGCTTCAGGGTCTTTTCCCAGGCGTCTTTGAATTTGTGCGTGCGCGGCAGGCCGAGCGTGTCGGCGAAAGTGTTTTCCCAATACACCTGGGTGGCCATCGGCTGGTATTTTGTCTTCCCACCGGCATCCAGATCGACGGTCATCACGCCCGCCCTTTCCAGCCGATCGTCCTGGCTTTTGCCGTAGTAATAAATAATGTCGGGCCGTAGATTCATTAACGATTCCATGTTGACCCGGTAGTCCTTATTGATGAAGGCGGAGGTGATCCTGCCGATGTCAGGCTTCATGTCCTCCAATACATGCCTATCGGCATGCATGAACGCCCAGGGCCCCACGCCGACGACGTGCCGGTAGGCCGCCTCGTTCGCCAGGATCACGCCGAAGGGGCAGTTGCCGGTGATGACGATCCGCGGATAGCTGCCGGGCAGCATTTGCGCCGCCACGCTTTGTGGCGGTTCGGCCGCCGCCGGCTGGCCGGCGGTGGCGCAAGGCGCGGTCGGCAAGGCGAATATTGCCAGCAGAGCGGTGGCGATAAATTTCACTGTGACGCACATGGTGCCTCCTGTGCGCACGCTCGGCGGCGTGCGTCGATGGGCTGCTTTAGGCCGACGCGGCGATGCCGGCGGCCATGATGGTGATCCCGGCCACAAACACGATTGCCGTGGTGGCGACCGCGCCGCCGCCGACCAACGCGGCGGTTTTTCCTGTGGAAAGGTCTTTTCGTTGCAGGAAAGAGAGCTGCGACAGAGGAATGATTTTTCCGCTGTCGGCAACCAAGTCTTTCGGTTCAACCTTCGCCACCGTCAGCTCGCCGCCGCTGCCGTCCTTCAGACCATATTTCAACTGGTCGCCGACATAGACCGGCGGCTGCAGCAGGTAATATTGGCTATTGAGCCCCGTCTCTTTTTGTTGCAACGCCACGTCGTGGTAGGTCGTGCAGCCGGCAAGGGAAAACGCCGCCATCCCGATAACCAACGGCACTAATGGGATAAATCGCATGGGAAACCTCGTGCTTCTATTTGCTGGTTTTTAACGTAACGGCGGACTTGAAGCGCATATAGCTCACGACCAGAGAAAGGAACGAGAATGCCGCCCCCGCCATTAAACTGATATTCGTCGCTTGCGCGCCCCGCATATTGAAGAAAATCGCCACTAACGCCGAACCGACGATTTGCCCAATCAGCCGGGAACTGCCCAACAGGCCGCTGGCGATGCTGCTGTTTTCATGGGAGACCGACGTCATGATCAGCAGGTTGTTCGGTGATTGAAACAGGCCAAAACCGATGCCGCACAGCGCCACGCGCCATACGATCGCCCCATTCGACAGATCGCTGGGCAGATTGGCCATCAGCAGCATGCCTGCCAGCAGACAGGCGAGGCCCGAGAGGGCAACAAGATTGGGATCGTATTTCTTGGCCAAATCGCCGGAAATTAGCGAAGATGCCATGGTGGCCAGCGGCCAGGCGGTCAGCAACAGACCGATATCCACCACGTTTCTTTGCAGGACATTGTGGAAATAGAAAGGCAGCGATACAAAAGCCAAAAGCTGGGTGCTGTAGGACAGCATCGACATCAGCAAAGACAATGACAGCGTCGGGTTATGCAGCATCGCGATCGGGATCAGCGCGGCGTTGGCCTTTCTTTTCTGATTGATATACAGCAACCCGGCCAGCCCGGCGAATACCGCAAAGCTCAGCGCCGCCGCCGGCAGATGGTGGGTGGTCATGCTCATGGTACTGAGCGAGAAAGCGATGAACAGCACAAACACCAACAGGGCCCCCCCGCTGTCGAATCCAACGCTGCGCCGCTCGCGGGGGGCCAGGAAGATCAGGCTCAACAACAGCGACAGGCAGGCGATGGGAACATTGATGGTAAACAGCCAGTTCCAGCTCGTTTGAGAAAGTATCGCCGAGGCGATGGAGGGCCCGGCGGCGGCGGAAACCGACACCACCATTACGTTTATGCCCAGGCCGCGCCCCAGCAGCCTTTCCGGGTATATCTCCTTGATCAGCGCCGCATTGACGCTGAGCACCGCCGCCGCACCGAAGCCCTGTATCACCCGGAATGCCGTCAGCATCGACAGCGTCGCGGAAAGCGCGCAGCCCAAGGATGAAAAAGCGAACAGCACCACCCCGGCTATAAAGATCTTTTTATTGCCCACCGCGCGGCCCAGCGCCGCGAAGGGCATCAAAGAGGCGACGACGGCAAACTGGTAGGCATTAATAATCATGATGGAGGCCGATTCGGAAACGCCGAAATCTTTGGCGATCACCGGCAGTGCCACATTGGCGATGGTACTGTCGAGCATGGCGATAACCGTGCTTAACGAGACGGCGAGAACGGCGAATATATTTAATGTCTCTTTTTCCTGGTGTTTAAAAGTCATGTTAACGCTCCAAAAACGTGAGTGGCTTCATGCCGGCGGCAAAGACCCCGTTTTTTATCCGTTTTAGTAATTACGTTATAACATATCAATTAAAGAGGAGAATAAATCTCATTTGAAATATTAGATTAAATAGTGTGTCAAAATAAGAATTAACAAATACAAAACAAATTAATAGCAATACGAACATTCAATAAACAAAATAAATGCAGTATAAAAAGCCAGTGAATTTAAGGAATGACATTAAAAGTAACAGCCGCTAACAGACAACCCCGCCGACGCACGGAATTGTTATGTTATAACAAAAACACCCTTTCCTTTTATGCTGGTTACCCTTATGGCTAAGACGGACCTTTTGAACACCCGGTTATCTCGCCGCAGAATGATGTTGGCAGGGTTGGCGGCCCTGGCGCTGAACGGCGCCGTTTCCCCGCTGGCTCACGCCCACGGCCTGCCACGCCCCAAAAAGCAGAACGGCCCTCACGGGGCGCGAAAAAGATTCCTGGTCATGTTGGATCCCGGTCATGGCGGCATCGACTCCGGAGCCATTGGCCACACCGGTTCGCTGGAAAAACATGTCGTTCTGGAGATCGCCAGAAATGTGCGTGCACAGCTCGATCGACACGGCATCGATGCCCGCCTGACGCGCGACAGCGACGTTTTTATCCCGCTTTACGATCGGGTGGAGATCGCGCACCGGCATGGCGCGGATCTTTTCATGTCCATTCACGCCGACGGCTTTACCTGCCCCAGCGCCTGCGGCGCGTCGGTCTTTGCGCTTTCCAATAAAGGCGCCAGCAGCGCGATGGCGAAATACTTATCGAACAGTGAAAACGCGGCGGACGATCTCGCCGGCCCTAACGTCATCAAGAAAGACCGCTATTTGCAGAAGATACTGTTTGACTTGGAGCAGACGGAAACGATCAAAGAGAGCCTGGCGCTGGGCTCGCACCTGATTCAACATATTGCGCCCATCCATCATCTGCATGCCAAAAATACCGAACAGGCGGCCTTCGTGGTCTTAAAGTCCCCGTATATTCCTTCCGTCTTGGTGGAAACCTCTTTCATCACCAACCCTGAGGAAGAAAGGCTGCTCGGCACCCCCGCCTTCAGAAATAAAATTGCCACGGCGATCGCTCAGGGGATCGTCAGCTACTTTAAACGCGAAACGCACGCTTAAGCTTCGCCGGGGCGGCAAGCTCACAGGCTTGCCGCGCACAGGGACGGTGCCATCATGATAAAACGTAATCCTCGTTATTTTTCGGCGGGCATGCTTTTCCCCCTGCTGGCCTTGTTGCCGCGCGGCGCCTCCGCCGTGTCGTTGACGGGATCGCAGCAAAACAGCCTGAATTTCTACGGCACGATTATCGCCAGACGCTACAGCGGCCAAAACGAACGCGACGACGGCGACCGCAGCTACCTCTATTTCGGCCTGATAGGCAAAAAAAAGATCGCGCCGCGCTGGCAGGCCTACGCCCACTGGGAATATACCGTCAGCTTCGCCGACGCAACGCGCAACAGCACCCGGCTCGCCTATATCGGCGTGCAAAACGCCGCCCTGGGCAGCCTCGATATCGGCCGCAACTGGGGCGTGCTTTATGATGTGACCGCCCTGACCGATCGCTCTCCGCTGTTTAGAGAGATGGCCTACAACTACATCGACAACTTTATGCGCGGCCGGGCGCATAACCTGCTCACCTACCGCCAAACTTTCAGCCTGTTTCAGCGGCGCGCCGCCCTCGCGCTGCAATACCAGTTCAAAGACGGCGACGAACGGCAAGCGCCGGGCAAACAAAACGGCAACGGATTCGGCGCCTCGTTCCGTTATGCGCTGACGCCGACGCTCAGCCTCATCGCTGCCGCCTCGGCGTCTCAAACCACGCAGCGGCAGCAACACGCCGCCGGTTATCGCCGGCGCATCGACACGCTGGCCGAAGGGGTTCTCTATGCGTCGAAAAAAATCTATCTTGCGGCCGTGTTCACCCAAAGCGACAACGCCATCAGCCCGCAACAAACCGCTAACCGCGGCTCGGCGTCAAGTTATGAAGCGCTCGCCAAATATCGGCTGACGGACCATATTCAACCCAACATCGGCTATACCCGCTTGATACAGGCCCGGGCAGGCCGGAACACGGACTTATTGAACTATGAGGAGTTGGGGGTCACCTGGTTGCTCAACGGCAATATGCAGGTGTTCATTAACTATGAATTCAATAACCTTTCGCAGCACGCGGCCGGCGTCGATGCGTCGGACAAGCTCGATATGGGCATCAGCTATCATTGGTGATCCGCTCTCCCGCAGCCAATAAAAAGCCCCGTCCGGTGAGGGGCGAGGCTCGCGACGCGTTGAGTCTTTAGCTGTTCACGAACGCCAGCAGATCGGCGTTGACCTGATCGGCATGGGTGGTCGGGATGCCGTGCGGCGCGCCCTTATAGGTATGGAGCGTGCCGTTTTGCACCAGCTTGGCCGACAGCACGCCGGAGTCCTGATAAGGCACCACCTGATCGTCGTCGCCGTGGATCACCAGCACCGGAATGGCAATCTTCTTGAGATCCTCGGTGAAATCGGTCTGCGAGAAGGCGACAATGCCGTCGTAGTGCGCCTTGGCGCCGCCCATCATACCCTGGCGCCACCAGTTCCAGATAATCGCCTCAGAGGGTTTGGCGCCCGGGCGGTTATAGCCGTAGAACGGGCCGGCGGGCACATCGTAATAGAACTGTGCCCGGTTGGCGGCCAGCTGCGCCTGGAAATCATCGAACACCGCTTTGGGGGTGCCCTGCGGATTGGCGTCGGTTTTTACCATCAGCGGCGGCACCGCGCTGATCAGCACCGCTTTGGACACCTTGTCCTCGGCGTGGCGCACGATATAGCGCACCACTTCGCCGCCGCCCGTCGAGTGGCCCACGTGCATCGCGCCCTGCACGCCGAGGTGTTTTACCACCGCGGCGACGTCATCGGCGTAGTGGTCCATGTCGTGCCCTTCCGACACCTGGCTGGAGCGGCCGTGGCCGCGGCGATCGTGCGCCACCACGCGGAACCCTTGGTTCACGAAAAACAGCATCTGGGCATCCCAGTCGTCGCTGGACAGCGGCCAGCCGTGGTGGAAGTAGATAACCTTGCCGTTTTTGGGGCCCCAATCCTTGTAGAAAATCTCGACGCCATCGCTGGTTGTTACGTAACCCATGTCGTTTCTCCCATTTACACTATGGTTAAAAAAGAAGGTTTATACTGCGCGCGGCGCCGGGATCTCTGGCTCCCTCATCCCGGTTGGCCGACGATCTTGCGTTGATCGTTTAACGAGTATAGGTTTAAAGCTCACTTTAAGGTCAAACAGGATTCGGCAAACCGCATTCCCGCTTTCACTCGGCATCAGGAGAATTCAAGTGCAGGGAGATGACATCCTCATGACGATGGAGCAACGGCTTGCCGCCCAGCGCCATGCCTTCCTGCGCGACGGCGCACCGACGATCGCTCAGCGCAAAACCGCCCTGCGCCGCCTGCGGAGCGCCATTTTGGCCCAGCGCGGTGCGCTGACGGCGGCCGTCAGCGCGGACTTCGGCCACCGCTCGCCTTACGAAACCGACATTCTGGAGATCCTGGTCACCGTGCAGGCGATCGATTATCTGCTGCGCCACCTGAAGCGCTTTATGCAGCCCGAACGCCGCCACGTCGCCCTGCCGTACCAGGCCGGGCGCGCCTACGTGCAATACCAACCTAAAGGCGTGATTGGCGTCATGGCGCCGTGGAACTATCCCTTCTCGTTGACCTTCATCCCGCTGGCCACCGCCCTGGCCGCCGGCAACCGCGTGATGCTGAAACCTTCGGAGCTCACGCCGCACACCAGCCAACTCATCGAAACCATGCTGGCGGCGCTGTTTCCCGCCGATGAGGTCGCGGTGGTGACCGGCGGGCCGGACGTCGGGGCCGGGTTCAGCACACTGGCGTTCGATCACCTGGTGTTCACCGGCAGCACGACGATCGGCCGCCAGATCATGCAGGCGGCCGGTAAAAATCTGGTGCCCTTGACGCTCGAGCTGGGCGGCAAAAGCCCCGCCGTCGTGGCGCCCGGCGCGCTCACCGCCAGAACCGTTAACAGCCTGGCATTCGGCAAGCTGTCGAACGCGGGCCAAACCTGCATCGCACCCGATTACCTGTTGATCCATCAGGACGATGTGGAAAACTTCATCGCGCTCTACGACGCGGCGGTCAAAGCGTTTTACCCTGACGGGCCGACGGGCCATGACTACGGCGCCATCATCAACGACAGGCACTACCACCGTTTGCAGGATCTGCTCACCGACGCACAGGCGCGCGGCGCGCAAATCCATCCGGTCGGCCATCGCCCGAACTCGGCGGCGGAACGGCCGAAAACCCTCGCCCCCACGCTGATCGTCGGCGCCCCCGACGACAGCCGGATCATGCAAGAGGAGATCTTCGGGCCGCTGCTGCCGATACGCACCTACGCCGCCTTTGATGAAGCGATCGACGTTATCAACGCCGGGCCGCGCCCGCTGGCGCTGTACTACTTTGGCCCAGGCGGCACGCTGCAGGACAGGCTGCTGGCGCGCACCACCTCCGGCAACGTCAGCGTCAACGCCACCCTACTGCATTTTGCCCAGGACGATCTGCCGTTCGGCGGCATCGGCCCCAGCGGCATGGGGGCCTATCACGGCATTGAAGGATTCCGGGCGCTGAGCCACGCCAAGGGCGTCTTCATCCAAAGCCGCTGGCACTTCACCGATCTGCTGCGCGCACCGTTCGGCAAGCTGGCGGACGCGGTGCTCAAGGTGATGCTGCGACGTCGATAAGGCAGCGTGCCGGCTATCAATAACACACCCATAAATCGCCGCAAGCTATCGCAATATTCACTCATTCCTATTTTATCTCTCCGCCGCCGCTGACTAAGCTTAGCCATGAGTCGCCCTGTGCCCGTTAGCGGCCAGGGCGA
>JANDJZ010000111.1:0-109994 GCA_027943245.1 Acanthamoeba sp. SK_2022b | reverse complement strand
CGAGTGGAGCTTGAGTACCAAGGATGTCATGCGTCTCCTTGAAGTGGTCTATCTGCGCCTGCCATTGCTACACGCGCATGTGTGGCAAGCCACTGGACTTCAACAACTAAACGTCGCGCAGGCGTCGAGTGTGGTGTGGCTTGGGGTTTGGTGGCCGCACCTCCTTCCTGCCTCCTGCGCCGTGGACGAAGAGCATGACGGGTCTGTCACCACCGGTTTCGTTTTTATGTTGCCAAATGTGAAGCACCCTTCCGGGTCGAACTTCAATGTGCTCTCCCGCAAGTGTAGCCTGCTCCTGTTCCATCAAGTGTGGTGTGTCTTTATTTTTTTAAGATACTTGAAAAAAGAAAATATGATTTGAAAGATTTTAAGCGACTTTCGGGACCGCAACAAACAGAACACGCCGAAGCTGTCGGCGCGTAGGCGACTGAGCAGATGATGGAAGAGGAAAACAGGCGTCTGAGGCAGGAAATAGCCAATTTAAGGGCACAACTCGAGGTGCACCATCGAACACAAAGCGAATCACTTGCACCTACTACTGCAGGTGGTGCCTCCCTGCCACGCAATTATTGCATTTTCTGATAATTTATTTTTACAGATAAAACATTTTCGAATTTATAGCTATTTTTATCACCAATTTTAATATTTTAATAAATACAATATTACTCAAACGTTGCAGGTAGGGAGCTGATGAAGTGCAGTGGAGACCAACTCAAGCATGGACAGGACAAGAACAAGAAAAAACAACAGCACCTCCAGAAAATGCATGCTCCAGCAAGGGAGTTCTGCAAGATGGCCCACTTCCTTTTCAGCAAGCTGCACGACAAGGCCCTCTTTGGACACACTTCACCCGCACCTCTCTGTTCTCCAACATCCGCTTCTCCCTCCATGCGGAGGGCCACCAGGTGCGTTCATGCGATCGTGTAGCGGGGTCCCTCCCAGCTCTCTCATTTCATGAGCTTGTCCCCTCCTCTCAGGAAGCTGTCCCTGTCCGGCCCTGAGCTCGTCAACGTTTGTGGCCGCATCACCATCGGATCGCCTGCCACCACCTCCTCACTCTCCATCAAGCTTCTACAAGCGCCCCATGTGGGTACTCTCTCCTTCATCTATTGCCTTGGTCATCAATACCCGGCCCTGATTACTCCACTCCACTCCACTCCACTCCACTCCACTCCACTCCACTCCACTCCACTCCACTCCACTCCACTCCACTCCGCTCCGCTCCACTCCACTCCACTCCGCTCCACTCCACTCCGCTCCAACTTCCACAGTTGCTCAGCTGATCAAAGACATACCTAAGGCCAGCACGGACACCGTCTTGTGTTCCCTATCCTTTGTGATCAAGGACGGAGTTGACGGTACGCTCGAGCCCAACGAGGACAGCGATGCTCGGGGTAGGCTTACCATACCCATGACCACCACAGACTTTGAAGTGGGCGAACTCTCCGGCTGTCTGCGCGACATCCTAACCATGGCGGGCAAGCGCCTGCAGTGTACACACAAAGGTGCCCCGCTGTCTTGGGCCGTCATGGGCCTCCACACTCATCACTCGACCTTTCTTTCTTCCACCCCTCTCTAACGCACACATGGTGCAGTGAAACTGGGGAAGGGAGTGAATGGAGAGCGGTTGTTTATAATTGTGTTTGGGTTCGAGCACGCGACTGTACAGAAGGAGCTCCAGACTCTTCTCTCCTCCTTCGAGGTAAGCCCTTCTCCGCTCGTCTGTTATCGCCCCTGCGTCGGTCGACCGTCCCGGGGGGGGGGGGTTTGCACTCGTCGTCACTCATTGGTGGATCCCACTCAACAGGAGCTTCAGATCAAGATCGAGGGCGAGGGACTCAAGCACTACGCCAGCGACAAGGGGCCTTTCCTTCGGTACTCCTCTCCGTGTTGACTTTGTGGGCTGTGCGTCCACTCAATCGTGGCAACGCTGCAGGTCAATGATCAACGGGCATGCCGTGGAGCTCTCGCTTGCCTTCCGCAAGTCCCTGCTCAAGATCTTCAAGGACCCGACCAGGTGAGGCGACCTCTAACAGACCCTCCCCTCCGTTAGCCCTTTCGCAACCACTGCAGTGGCTTACTGGGGGTTGGCAATGCACGGGCTCGGATCTATACGCAAAGCGCGTTCGGGCGCCTGGGCGAGCAATTCAGTTGGTTGCTGCCCTGGGTGTCCCTCCTACGCCACAGTGAAGCCAACATTCGCATCGAAGACCTCCTGCAGGTACGCGAGCAAGTGTGGGAAAAGCTTCCCTACTGCGTACTGCCAGGGCGAGACCGAGCCCCCCCTGACTCGGCGGTTTGGGTGACGGTGCAGGCTGTGGAAGGCCCCAAGGCAAACAAAGCGCGGAGGTCACTGCCGGCCATCGTATGTGGCGTCATTGCACAACCAGGTGCGCGTCCCCCGTTTTCTCATGTGCCAAACAATCGACAGCACGCACCGGTATCCCTCGGCTGACTATTTATTGGTATGTGCCACAAACAGACGTCCAGCCGGTGATCAAATCGCTGTACAACAGCGTCGTGTCGCTATTGGAGGCTCCCTATGTGCTGCAGCTCCACTACCAGCACAACTCTAATCGCATCCTGCAGGTGGAGGCCAAGGTACTGCGTGCTCGCCTCTGAACCTGATCGCAATGACGGAAACCAATTTGCGGTCCTCGGCTCTTTCTGCTGATCCCAGAACCTGGTGTTGGCCGAGCTGCTGCCAAGTAGCGACGAAATCAATCGCGGCCCAATGAGGTCGGCGCACCCCGCCCTCCTCCCTTTTCCCTTGTTGGTGAATCATCCAAGCGTTTCTCGTGTTTACCTCCTCTGCTTTCTGTTCGACAGTTGCTCTCTGCTGTCGGTGGATCACCGAGCGCTTCCGCCGTTTATCCACGCGGGCCTGCGGGCAACTGTACGTCGCTCACCACACAGCATGCGTTGCGCGCGCACGGTAGGGAGTGTGTTGTCTCACGGTGATTACTTGCTTGTTGCATGCTGGCCCACAGTATGAGAGTCTGAGTCGCGACAGCAGCAACGAAGCAACAGACGGTGGCGCGGACAGCACGTGCAAGCACGCGGTCTTCAAATTTCGTGGGCAGGTGCGTCGGTCGAGCCCGATGCTCTAGCAGAGTGAGTCGCTGAGCGTTCGCGCCTCGTGTCGCAGGTCGCCGGCCGCCGGTTCAGGTTCGCTTCGTTCGCTCCGTCGGCGTTCGCCGTACTCTTGGCCAAGCACGACATCCCGCTCGCACAGCTCGTGGTACGCCTCCCGGCCCACGCCACCGGGGCATCTCGACTCTCCACAAACCTATAACGTGTTGCTCCCCAGGACTCGTTCCAGCACCTGGAACAGATCCGGTCCGAGGGCAAGAGCGGGAGCTCCTTCTTCACTTCCGTCGACAGGTGCGCCAGCTTGCAATTCCAAGAAAATAAAAATCAATATAAATTATTTATTAATTCCTCGCGGTCAACCGTGGGTGGTGGCGATGGCTCTCGTGGCAGGCGCTTCATCGTCAAAACAATCACCAACGGCGAGTGGCGATTCCTACGCTCCATCCTGTCCGACTACTTCGAGGTGCTTTCCCTCCCCGCCTTTTCATAGGGGCTGCGTAAGCTCACGCGCGGCTGCGTGGTAACCTCGGCCGAACAGCACTTGGACAGGCACAGGTCCTCTCTCCTGTGCAGGTTCCTCGGCCTGCATTCGCTGCAGACTGACGAGGGGCGCGAGTTCTTTGTGGTGATGGCCCACGTATTCACCTCTCCGGAGCGCCCCATTCATCTCCGATACGACCTCAAGGTTCGCCTAGGCGTGTTCCCTCCCCCTCCCTGCCTCAATCCTCAATAGCCATCACAACAACCATATCCCACTACAGGGCTCCGTGGAGGGTCGGATGTCCCCCACCAGCGATTCCTCGCGAACGTTACGGTTGGCTCCCCTTCGCGTGGTCGTATTGAACGCGTTCTGACGGCGGTACTCCTTGCTGTGCGTGGCCTATCCTTTGGCGAAGCAGGGACCAAGATTTCCTGGACGGAGCTTGTACCTTGGTCCCCTGCGAAGTCGTGTGCTGGAACAGCTGGCTCTTGACTGTAAGGTAGCGTGGCATCGCTCTCGTTATGGGTGAGTTGTTATTGCAGAGGAGGTTTTGATAAGTGGTTAGGCTGACTCTGCATGCAACACCTTCGTCGGTGTCGTCGACAGTTTTTGGAATCGTGTGGTATCATGGACTACAGCTTCTTCGTGGGCATACACAAGATGAACCAAGACGAGCTGCTTGCTCTCCGAACGTACTTGCGCTGCATTCCCGTCATTCTCTCTTCTCGCCTCGCTCGCTGCTCACGGGCCATCCACGGCGCAGGCGAGAGCACGAAGAGGGTGCGCTGATCCACTGCTACGACGGAGGCGTGCCTGCTCGGTACGTGTGCGGCAGCGTGAGCACACACCGCCTTGTGTGTGGTGCTCGCTTTCATAACGCGCGTGTCTCTCTCGCTTTCACAGGCGCGGCGACGGTGGCCTGCACGAGGAGGGCGAACTGTACTACTTTGGCGTGATCGACCTCATGCAGCCGTGGACGCTCCGCAAGGTGTGCGAGGCCAAGATCAAGGGCGTCCTCTTTGCGGTACGTGAGCCCCCCAGGCCAAACCCTGCGCCCCTCCCCGCTCACCTGACTTTATGTTGATTTGCGGGGGGGGGGCTCAGAATCAACTCTCTGCGGTGGAGCCGACCACCTACGCGCAGCGCTTCCAGGACTACCTCGCCTCTAAGCTCGTCTAATAAAAAGGAACGGGTTGGACTTGCCTCGCACACGAGAGGGAAGGTAGCGTTGTACATCACGCCGCCAGCACGAGCAGGAATTCGTTGGTGCTTAGGACCGATGATCGAATCACCGTCTCCCCCGCCTCGCGCCTCGCCTCGGCTTCGGCCATGTGTCGCTCGCGGTTGTGGCAATGCTTCATCTTGACCGGCACGTTCAGCACCGTGTCCACCGCGTCGTATACGATATCTGAGCGCCGACGAAGAAGAAGAAGGGAAGCAGTGGAAACGTCAGCGTCACGCAGTTCGATGTGGCCTAAAGGGTGGGGAAGGGCTGCATACCTTCGCGTTTCGAAGATTTCCGGAAGCCCTCGATCAAGGCGGGAGCCTCGTCGGGCAGACGGTAGCGGCCCAGGAACAGGTCCATGTGCTTACGGTGCACGCCCGAGAACACGGGCTTGTTGCCCTCGCGATCGATCTGGCTCTGTGGTCGGGCGTAGCTCGTAGGCTCGCCGGGGAGCTTGGACTTTGTGCGTCGTTCGGCGTCGGACAGGAGACGCACAATGTCGTGGAACTGGCGATACTGGGCAACCTCCAACGGCGACCTCCCGTTGAAGTTGTCCCGTATTGTCACGTCAGCTCCTCGCTCTATCAGGAACTCCGCTATCTTTGTGTGGCTGCAGTATTGAGGGGGGGGGATTAGCGACCTTGGCCATCACATTGCTTTGGGTAGAAGGCAATAACAATGGTACCCATTGTTGGCGGCGTAGTAGACTGGCGTCCAGTCCTCCTTCTCGCGGGCATCGATGTTAGCACCGAACTCGTCCACGAGCACTTTGACCAATTCCAAGTGGCCAGACCTGCTGGCGTAGTGCAGTGCGGTGCTGCGCTTGTTGAATTTCTGGTGAGAGAAGGCCTTGTTCACGTTGGCCCGGGGCTCCTTCATGAGTTGCCGCACTAACTCCGTGTTCCCAGCGTCTGCCGCCAGCAAAAGGTCCATCTTAACTCCGTAACTTCGCTTCTTGCGTGCGTCTATCTCCATGTTGCGTTAGTCTGTTGCGTCTGCCGCTTTGTTGTTTTGGTTGTGCTCAGGAACCCCATTCTGAGAAGAGCTTCCAGGAATTAAATAAATGCCCTCATTTGAAAAACCGTGAAACCAACGCATTGCACAGGTACCCCTGGAATTCTGAGAAGAGCTTCCACGGGTACCCTTTCCAAAAACAGATGGGATATGGTCACCAGGGTCAAGTAAAGAGGCATAAATAAGAAGTAAGATGAAAGATACAAAGGATGGGGACAAAGGAAGGAGGCAAAATCTGGCCTGCCAGCCACTCCCATTCAATGTTGCTGGTGCATCTGTCTGTGTTATTCCTATTTGTGGCCTTGTGGGTAGTGAAAGAGGGGCAGGATAATTGTGCATGCCTTTGTGATGGTTATGCAAGCAAAAATGGCAGAACCCACCACACAGACCCAAACATTACAAGATAATTGTGGGAAAGAAGGTGCATGAGCATTGCGTATGCTTACACGACCATATGGTGGGCGTTTTTATGGTGAAGCAGGTGATGCTGGTGGCTGTTGTGAGAATGGATGCAGCACCTGATAATATCATTCAGTGATTGCAAGTAATTTGGTGGGACTGACCAGATGAATCAAACTCAGAACCAAGGCAGGTGCATTTTAGATGATGGCTCCTTCCACTTGGCGCCTGATTCAAATTGTTGAAAACAATATACATTTTGAGAAGGGGCAGTGTCTCAAACCCTTTTTCCCAAACACTCAGTTAGGAAGACAAATGGCGCTTTTGGGACTTGCTTCCCCTACCACCCTTGTCCCTTGATATGGAACGTGTCCTCTCCCTCTTGTTGCTGCACTTCTCCCAAACATTGTCATTGCAGGTGCTCCAGTGGTGAATGGAAAGCTCAGCATTCCTGGCATTATGCATGTGTACATGGTGAGAATAGATACATTGAAGATGCATTGAGCAGCTGCTTACCCTGGAGTGGATGATGATGGATGTTGTATGGTTGAACTAAGTTGGGGTTGTGGAGGAGTGGTCTGACTGGAGGAATGCCACCAAAGCACCAATCCAATGAGCAATGTATGTTGCATTTCCAAAAGCTATCAGTGTTGTTGATGATGTTGTGTATGGGTTTGGCTGGCCATACATACATGCAGATCTGGTTGCTATTATTAAGCTCAAAAGACCAAAAGAGGAGTAATTGAGTATGCTCTGCTGGGAAGCCAGTTGTGTGGGCAGAAGGTACTTGCCTGCACATAGATTAGAAAAGTGGCGTGGCATACTTGGTTGAATGACTGAGGGAAAAGAGGTGTCCATGAGGGGCTGCTGAAGAACTCTTCCCATTCGTTGAGAAAGCGTATGCTGTTTCCTTTACTTCACCACATCACACTCTATTCATTTTTTGTGTTTATCCAGCCTCCTCCTCAGCGATTTTTGATCATGTAAACATAAGCAATGCCATTTCCTATACTTCATCCTCAAGTATAAAGTAGTAGCCAAGGGCATCCTTTGTCCTTCACTGAGTTAAAGGAGTTTACTAGTGGTGAAGCTGCAACCCTCAGGAAGGCAGCCCGCCATCCAAGCAAGTATCCAGTAATAAGCTTGGCTTTACTCTATTTTAGGATTGGACCACATGTTGCTGTGATTGGTACATCGGTTGCGCTTTACTGTGGGCCTACTGCTACACCTCCGATAGGTCGCACGGAATCAGTGATAGCACCACAACAGCGCGAACAGCTCTGGCCAGAAGGTCTTCGAACGAGCTCAACCGTCATTTAAACGCCAATGCCTTCCCTGCGGCTTCTTGTAGCTGGTGCCGTACTGCTGCTGTCGGTGGTTAGTGCCCCCATACAGGTTTCCGCCCAAACAAACGTACCCCTCGACTTGGCCGGCGCCAACTTCTACACCAGCGGCACGGCGGCCATGACTACCGTAAGCGCTTGCCTCCACATTGCTAGCGCACTCCGCCCGCCGGCAAGATACGGTGTGCCTCAATTCACATGGTGGGGCGGTGGACAGGTTTCGCTTGGCTCCGGCGGGCCGGCGGCGACGGCGCTGCGCATCAGCGTCTCATCTTCTACGCTCAACGTGTGGGACAATGGAGTGCAGATCCGGACCACCCTGCCCTCCAACGTCCCAGCCGGGCACTGGTACTTTCTCAAGTTCTCGGTGCGTCAAGTGGCCGGTT
Source organism: Acanthamoeba sp. SK_2022b (assembly GCA_027943245.1). Lineage (NCBI taxonomy): Eukaryota > Discosea > Longamoebia > Acanthamoebidae > Acanthamoeba > Acanthamoeba sp. SK_2022b. The sequence continues at coordinate 102,053 of JANDJZ010000111.1, read as the reverse complement.
ATGCCAACTTGCCGCAGGGCCAGGGCATACAGGGCCTTCTGGTCTTCAGGCCTTTGTATCCAGACACCTATAGCAACTCCCTTGAGACCACATTTCCGTGTGACTCCACCAGCTGGTGTGACTACGCCATCGCCTTTAAGGCCAGCGACACCCACACCAACGCCAACCCTCCAGGCCTCATGTTCCAGGCAAAGTTTTACCCCAGGAGCAATTCCGAGTCAATGTCTAACGTGTCTTGTGATGTGTACGCAGTTCGCAGAGGGGCCGCAGACGTTCGATCTCGCGATCACATCGCTCCAGTACTACGGCGCTACGCAGCCTCCGGCGTCGCTTTACAAGTTCTACTACCCGGGGCGCGGCGTCAGCACAGCGGCATGGAAGGTGAGCGCCAACCAGCGCATCGAACAAGTGCGGAAGGGTCCGCTCACCGTCAAGGTAGTCGACGTCAGAGGCAGCCCTCTCTCCGGTACGATGTCTGTTTTGGTTGTCAAAACCAATCATCTCCTGAATTCTCTGTGGTGGTTGGGGATTGTACTTCCACCAGGAGCGTCTGTAAAGGTGGTACAGCAGCGGCATGACTTCCCTTTGGGTACTGCCGTAGACCACTGGATGATCGCCGACAATAGCAACCCAACCTACAGCGCTAAAGTGGAGGAGTACTTTAACTACATCGTCCTTGAGAATGGTCTGAAGCAAGTGATCTGGGTACAGCAAGACCTCTCTTGATCTTTCTTTCCCTTCTGTCCTCTCACGGAGCAACTTGGTGGATACAAGGAATTGGACAATGGAGCTTCGTCCTTGAGCGCTCTGAGTTGGGCCGCCAGCAAGAACCTCACCTGCAACGGGCATGTCATTTTGTGGCCCGGTTTTGTGGATGGCTACACCCCCGAGCGCATGTGGACCATGGGTGCCACCGATCTGCGCAATGCTATCTACGCTCATGCGGACGGTACAGCGCTCTTGCTCCCCCTCCTTGTCAACTAGCACTAACCGCATGCACAGACATCATCACTAGGACTAAACAATACATCCACGAGTGGGATGTCATCAATGAACCGCTGGAGAACAACGACGTACAGGGCAATATCGTCTCTCCGGGCGTTGTTCAATCCAGTGGCGTGCTTGGCAACAACTTTTCGACGGACCTGTTCAACTACGTGTACTTCTCCAATGCCAATGATTGTAATTGACAACACTAACTCGGGTTGAACAGTTGGTCCAAGTTGACTTCCGGCGGCAATCCCAAGATCCCACAGCTGGTGGTAAACGACTACCATGTCGTGGAGGGCATGAACAATCTCAGGCGGCAATACACCATCAACTTCGTGGCCGACATTCGAAGCAAAACGTCCAACATCCACGGTTTCGGTTTGCAATCCCATATCGGCCACATGTTCATTCCCATGGACACTCTTCAGGCCCGCCTCAACAGGTACGGGCCATCTCAACTCACAACCTGCTGGCTCATGTGGAAGGCCTGATCACTTCATGTCGTCTTAGCATTCTCTCAATGGACTCGGCGTTGAAGGCCAGCGTCTCGGAGTTGGACATTGAGACCTACGACGAGCAGCTACACGCAGACTACCTCGAGGACTACGTGCGCTTCTTCTTCAGCCAGCCGCGCGTTCGGCGCATTCTACAGTGGGGCTTCTGGGAGGGTCGCCACTACTGTCCCCAGTGCGCCCTGTTCCGCACCAACTGGCAGGCCAAACCTGCAGGAGCGCGCTATCTCGACCTCGTCTTCAAGCAATGGTGGACCAACGCTACGGTGACAACCAACTCTACCGGTTTCGCGTCGGTCCGCTCATTCTACGGACAACATCATATCACAGCCACCTACGACGGGGTGTCGCGTACCGTGCCCATCACGCTCGGAAGCTCGCAGCAGGGAGCAACGGTCACAGTGCAGCTCAATACTGCCGCGGCCACGCCCTCAGCCACGCCGACCCGCATCGCCATGTCACCTTCGCGCACCCCCACCTCCTCTCCCACTCGCACGCCCTCTCCCACCCGACCGGCCTCTTCACCCTCGCCCATCTCCTCCACCTCACCCACGCGCACGCCCACTCCTACTCGGGCTGCTGTTTCTCCCACTCGCACTCCCTCGCGTACGCCGTCCCCAGTAACCTCTGTCACTACCACGGGCCCCCACTCGGTGAGCCCCTCTACCGCAACGCCGGGATCGCAGATCACGGTCACAACCAAGGTCAACGTAGGATCGACGGCCATTGTCAACGGCAATCTGAGTTACTCAGAAGGAGAACGCTCTCTGCGTTGTTTTTTAGTATTTATTTCCTTAAAGAATAAATACTAAAAAACACGTCCGGTACAGCATCTTTCTTGCTTCCGAGGCGTAGGAGGGAGGGCGGGAGGGTAGCACGCAGAGAGCGTTCTCCTTCTGAGTAACTCAGATTACCTGGAGGTAACGCCAGTTACTCTCCAGTCGAACGCTCTCTGCGTTGTTGCATGCAGAGAATCGTCGGCAACCTGCTACGAGTCGGCAGACACGTCGAAGAGCACGTCTGTGAAGGAAGACGGGATCTGGCGCACCACGTAGTGGCGCCAGAAGGTGCTGGGATCCTTCCAGCCACCCAGGCGGAACAGGGCATCAGGATCGATGCCAGCATGAATGCCTGCCATGACGCCTGACTTGCGGAAGGCGCGTGCCGTGAACACAGAAGGATCAAGGTCCGCATCACGTGCCACGCTCTTGAGGATCTCAGCACAGCGCCCAAAGGAGAGCTTGGAGTAGGGAGGCTCCAGCTCAAAGACTAGGCGGCACTCGCGGACGCGGGCATGGAGGTGAGCAGTCTGCGATGACCAGCGACGGAAGGTAGCAACAGGGCAGAGAGCCTTGTCGGCACACTCGTAGATGGTCACAGAGTGGCCGTCACCATAGAGGTCGTTCTTGAAGCCAGTCAGTGGGACAACCAGGGCCTCTTTGTCGCCTTCCTCAATGATGGAGACGCTGTCGAAGAGGGGAAGAGTGGCGGCAGAGACCCGCAAGGCGCCCAACACGCACAGGAGCGCAATGAGTTTGGCGCGTGTCTTGTGCAAGGGTGTGTTCACACCCCAGCGGCGGAAGAGGTCGGCCAGGTTGGAGAGGTCGAACGTGTGGCCATGGTCGATTGGGCGTCTTGTGCGACCCCGGATCAGGGCTCGGCGAAGCCGCTTGATGAGCGGGTCGTGGGTTGGGAACAGGTTGAGCGGCTCATACAAGGTACTGACGGCCGCCAGGTGTGACTTGATGGACAATGCTGGGCATTGGCAGGCACACATTGCTATCTCGATGAAGTTAGCGATTGTTGCAACAGCAACGTCTCATTCAGGCGGGAAGCTCACTCCCTCACACTCACAGAAGTCACAGAAGCGGATGAGGGAGGAGCGGTAGTGGCGCCACATAGCTGGCGCCAGCGCACTGTCTAGCATCGCAAGGGCCTGCTCAGACCACCCCACAGTCCTGGAGATCCAGATATCCTGCAGGCGATCCAGCGCCAAGAGGGGTTGCGGATCGGTTCTGGCAGTGCTGGCAGCGTCCACTTGAACGAAGTGTGGTGGTTGGGGATGGGCACTGGTGGCTCGGAGCACAGGTCCATCAGGTCCTGGAACCACTGCCTGCCCTCCCAAACCGGCACGATGATGGTGGCCGGGGCTTGCTGGCGCTGAAGGAGAGCGACAATCTTCAGGATCAGGGCAATCGGGGGCACCACCCAGTTGTTGTCGCCGTGCCAGTCCTGGGTCAGCGCATCCACTGCCTCCACGCCCTCCTCATGGAAGCGGCTGTTGAAGCGGGGCAGCCTGGCGTTCTGGGCTGACGCCATGCGGTCCACTGTGTGGGGACCCCAGCGCTGGTCCAGCATGTTGAAGAGGTCGTTGGCCAGGCTCCACTCATGCTGAGGGTAGAGGCGGCTCAACAGATCTGCCCAGCTGTTGTTGAGGCCGGGCAGATGGCAAGCCACCAGCTGTGCCCGATGCCGCTCGCACCAGGCCAAGATCTTGCGCATTGTCTGGTTCATCGCCACGTTGTGGCCGCCCAACTTGTTGATGTAGGCGACCGCCGTGACATTGTCGCAGCGCACCAGGATTGACTTCCCCTGCAACAAGGGCTGGAAGGACCGCAGGGAGTGGAGCACGGCCTTGAGCTCCAGTTCGTTGATATGGCGTAGTTTCCCACGCCACCAGCCCGCGGAAGTAGCGCTCGAGCCCTTCAGAGCTGCGCCCCACCCAGTAAGGGAGGCGTCGGTGTTGAGAACCACGTCGTGTGGCCTCGTTGATGCCACACGACCGTCCCATGTCAAGAGGCCTGCCAGCCACTCCTTCAGGTCGCTGATGGAGGAGGAGGACAGGCGCACGTTGCTCGTCCAGTCGCGGCGACGCTTGATGTCGCGGTAGAGGTTGCGCAAGAGGAGCTGTGCAGGGAGGACTGCCCTGGTCAGAGAGCAGCAGTGGCCGGCCACTGCTGCCGCTCTGCGCACCGGGACTACTCCGCACTGGGCTTGTGTGCGCAGCAGGCGCTCGATGTCGTGGCGCAGCACGTGAGCCTTGTTTGGGGGAACTCGAAAGCATGGCTCGGGGCCTGATGTGTCCACTGTCAGGCCGAGGAACTCCTTGGACTGGCTCAGCTGGAGAGAGGATTTCTCCTTGCTGATGTGCCAGCCCAAGGCGGAGAGGTGATGGAGAACGAGATCGCGTTTCTCCAAGGCCTTGCTCAAGCTGGCCGCCATGACGATCAGATCGTCCATGTAGGCCAGGCACCGCACGCCTTTTGCCGTCAAGGACCGTGTGGTGGTCCGCACGAACCTCGTGAAAATCCATGGCAAGGCGTTCAGGCCAAAGGGGAAGCCCTGGTAAGCATAGCGGCGGCCTCTCCAGCAGATGGACAGGAGATGTTGGTGGGCTGGGTGCACCTCCGCGTGAAAGAAGCCGTCCTTGAAGTCGATCGTGAACATGAAGTCGCCCGGGCGGAGAAGCGACGCCAGGTCCCGAAGCGACTGGAACTTGAACTTGGGGGGATGGACATAACGGTTGAGAACGCATGTCGACGATCAGGCGAAACTTGCCATTCTTCTTTGGCACCACGCCAATAGGAGAGAGGAAGGCCTGCTCGTGGGGAAGAAGCTCTCGAAGGGCTCGCTCGGAAAGGAGACGCTGAATCTCGCCATCCACCCAAGCCGCCTGGCTTTCGGTGAGGCGATGATTGCGCATTGAGTGGAGAGCTGGGAGCTGCGAGATCGGCAGCTTGACACCATAACGAATCCAACGCAGGAGGGCCGGTGATGCTCCCTCCTGTCGCCACCGGTCGAGGCGCGGCTGAAACGATCCCACGACGGGCACGCTTGGCAATGCGCTTGGGCGCGGGATCTCCCCCCCGGACAGGGGAGCCCGCGTGGCTGTTGGAAGCACTAATCGTGGGTGGCGCTGGAGCCCGCGCCACGGCCAGAAGAGTTCTTGTTATGGAAAGGGCGCTTGCCCTTGGATGACGCTGGCGAAGTGGCGGAGCTGGAGTTCTTCCACTTGCCAGGAGATTTCGCAGGAGCCTTATTTGAGGCTTGCTGTTTTAGGGCCGCGAACTTGAGTGCTCCAAAAAAGCGATCGCGGTCCTCGGCGAGGGTGGTTGACCCCTCCAGGGCGCGGAAGGTAGGCAGCGCCTCAGCGGGAAGGGCCTTGGTCATCCACATCTCGTCTCGCGCCCGCAGCTGGGTGCGCATACCAATGAGGGCGGTGGTAGCGATATCCTCAGCTTCCTCCACCGCGTCAGGGTAGCGAAGGGACAAGCGAGCGGTGATCTGCAGGATCGTGTGGAAGAGCTTGAACGCCTCCTGCAGACGGGCCACAGCCGCCTTCTCCTCCTTGGAAAGGCCGATGTTGGAGGATTGGGGGAAGGCGACACCGTTGGCTACAGGGACAGACTGCACCTGGCGACGGATAGTGCGTAGGCGGTCGTCCAGATCAGATGTGAAGAGGGAAGCTGAAGCGATGTAGGCGGCGACTGCTTCCCCATCCGTCTGATACGTAGCTGGGGCCTGGGTCATGGTTGGGGTTGAGCGAGGTCTGGCCTCAGAAGGAGCTGGGGGGCCGGACAGGCTCGGAGCCAACGTGACTGTGGGCAAAGGCGTCTCAGTAGGAGGGGCCGGACGGTCCGCTTCCTTACCTCTCGCCGAGCCAGTTGGGTCCCCTGCCGCGAAGGCAGAGAGGGCCGCGTTGACCATCTCAAGGATGTTAGCCTTGAGCTCAGATATTTTGACGTCAGAGGACATGTCGCGTTCTTCGTCTGACGAATTGGAAGAGGATGAAGAAGAAGAGTTGTTCATCCAACTTAGTTGCCCGACGAACGGTGGCCCACGCAGACGAGGAAGCAAAAAGAAAGATGCTGTACCGGACGTGTTTTTTAGTATTTATTCTTTAAGGAAATAAATACTAAAAAACAACGCAGAGAGCGTTCGACTGGAGAGTAACTGGCGTTACCTCCAGGTAAGGTGGGCTTCCACTTGGCGCCCGAGGGAGACTACGTCGACGACGCCAACATAGCCAAGATGTGGGTTGACACCACCCTCGCAGCGCACGCCTCGCAGACCTTCACATTCACTCCGACCCTCTCGTCGATGGCCCGGCCCGGACGCTACTGGCTGACGGTGATTGTGTGGGATGCCAATTGGAACAACATTGCGTGGGACACCAACTTGGCCATCCTCACGGTCTACCCGCCTGACCCACCATCGACCGAGCAAGCGTGTCGGTCAATCCGGTCCACCGTGGAGGAGCGGTCAGCGTGACGTTCCACGTCAACACCGCCACGAGTTCCTACGTGGACGCCAAGGTTGGTTTCAGGTAGAATTCCTCCTCCTGGTTAACATCGCCTTTAGAAGGCATCCTCTCAGTTGCTCAGTTCACGCTAATCTCTGGGCGACCTGCGTGCAGCTTTGCCGTGCCTGGCTATCCACAGGAGAAGATCGCGGAGGAGTTCTGGGACGGCAACCTGGCAGCACGCACGTCCTACCCCTTCACCTTCGACACCACTATTCCCAGCGATGTCGCCCCAGGCAACTACAACCTCAACATCGGCCTTTGGAACTCTAACTGGGAAAACGAAGCGTGGTCGGAGAGCTACAACCCGGCCAACCCCACCACCACCAATAACGTCACCCTCGTTGTATTGTCCTGAAAACGCCAAGGCTGCTTTTTTTAGGCGCCAACCTTGTCCATTGGTTGGTGTTCTCTCTCGCACCTGACTTTCACCTGTTGGTCCGTCGAGTAGACCTCCGTCTGGGCTTACGATCAGGAGACGCAGGAGCCGTTGCTTGCTTGGAAGCAGCAGACGGCGTGCCTGTGGCTCCAGGTCCTGTCGACATGGTTCGTTCAGCGAGCAAGCGAAAAGGCACGAAGGGAGAGGGTTGGCAGGCTCACCACTGCGGCGCCGCTTGGCTTCACCGTTTGATCTGCCGACTGAACGGGACCGCGTGTGACTCGCTGGACCGCCACCAATCTCGTCCTCGCTCTCCGCCTTTTCGCCATCAGCGCTTCGCTTTGCTGCCAGGCGCGTCGATCTCCGTCTGGGAGCGTCGTGTGTGCTGTCCTCTTCCTCCTCCTCCTCCGTATTCTCCTCTTCGTCGCTGTCCTTGTTGTGGGAGCTCGACGTGTGTCCTAGGCTGGCCCATCCCTTCTTCATCCGCTTCTCCTCATCCGGTCTCTTCTTCTTTGTTGCCAAGTCTTCGGTTCGAACCTCCTCCTCGCCAGTCTCGCTTCTACCGCGCTTCCTTGCACTTCTAGTCACCTTTGCCCGCCTCGTTGTTGCCCTTTTCTTTTGTTGGGTGGCGGTGTGGCCGACATCGTCGCCTCCATCGGTTTCGCTCTCCTCCCTTGCGGAACTTTCGGCCTCCGTGTCGGTCAGTGCACCTCCTCGCCTTTCTTCCTCCGTTGGCTTAACTTTCTCTGTCTTGGACCACACTCGATACCTTTCATCACGTGTTAGCAGCGTGAGTGTGCAGCAATGTGAGAGTGGGTATGGGTGCGTGTGTGTGATGCGTGATGCGTGCAAATGCTTTGATCGAATGAAAGGCTGGATACCTGATGCCTATGCCCGGAGCATACTCGATCCTGTTCCATTGAATGCGCTTTCGCGGAAGCTTGACGCCCGCTTGCCACGAGAGGCTGCTCGCCCACTTGGGCTTCTTCTTGACATGTGAGACACCTCCCTTTGTATTGCCTTTGTCGTGTCGTTCCTCATCCTCCACTGTGTTGCCGTAGAAGTGGAACGCGTAGTCGGTTGCTCTTGTCGACCATCTGATCTCACCAGATAGAGAGCACACGTTACGGGGCGCAACAGCACCGTGCAAATGGCGGCCGAAAGCAAAAGGCCACAACGCGCTTGGAGTTGGGATACTTCGTGCCTAAACCAGGGGATGTCCTTGTAGGTGTGCTTCTTAGCTCTGATTAGCGCGAGGGACAGCAGCACTTCATCATCTTCGACCTCGGGCGCCTCGTACTCGCCTTCAAACGGCGGCAGGTCCACTTCTGCCTCAAAGGCGTCGACCTCAATGCTCTCCACTGGTCAAGGGTTATTGACTCCTTGTATTAAGAGGTCGACGGCATGGCGGGCAGATGTACATTCTTCACGCGCCTCGCGGTGGTAGGTTGCTCCCTTTTCACGAACGGGCGGTTTAACTCCTAAAAAGCATTCAGAGAGCAAACAGGGTGAACAGGTACGTTTAACCTGAAAAATGATGCATGAGTGAGAATATACCTTGAGCCTGCAGGTCCTTGGCGAGCTGCTTGTAGTAGCGCGCTTCATCATACAAACGCGCGATGAGGGCCATGGTGAGGAAGTAATACCTCCCGTAGAACATCTGCCACCGTTTTTGGTCTACGAAATGATCGAAATCAACTTTGTAGTTCTCCCACGGCGTAGTTCTCTCACCAGTCTGTAGTAGCGCACGAGAAGAGACCGGAATCAGTGACGCGCATGGCGCATCTTATCTTGCCAAGCCAAGTCTCCATCTCCATGATAAGGTCTACCTCTTCTTCCTCCCCTTGGGAGTGCTCATGAAGGAATGCATTCTCTTCGGCCTTGGGCAGTAGTTCGATCGTCTTCCAACCTTCGTACCACGTACCGTCGACGTCCACCTGCGCAGGATCGATTCGTCGCTTTCAACTTCTGCCAGCCTTGCGATGGGAAAGCGAGCGGGCGTACCATCATGAAGTTACGCGGCTCGCCAACAGTCTCCATTGACACAACATTCACGTCTGTGGCCAGCCAGGCGTTGATGAGAATCTTCGTATCATGCTGTGCCTTAAGTTGTTAAGAGGTCAACGAGAGGGGAATCATGTTTTCACCTTGAATCTTAGCGGAGAAGGAGAAGACGCTCTTATTGGCAGCCACCCCAATGATTTTTCCATGCCTGTTCTTGGCCGACACGATCCTCTCACCTGTCAAGTACAGAGAGTGTGGATTCATCAGTGGGATCCCCTGTTTTCTTCTTCTTCTTCTTCTCTCGCTCTCTCTTGCGTGCCTTCTTTGGCTGAGCGGGCACGACGGCGCGAGTAGGTGGGGATGTTGATCACGGCCTTGCGTTCGGCCAACGACAACATGAAAGTGGCCAGGTCCAACTGTGCCGGTCGTTAGGCAAGCAACCCCCTTCATTGACCAAAGAGCAAAAGGGTATGGGTACCCTAACGTCGCACTCCCGATAGGCTGCACCAACGCGGCGTCGGGAAAGGTCGTACCGCCACCAGTCCTGCAGGAAGCAAAGAACAGCTGCTGAGTGCTGGACTTTAGGGCACAGTAAAAAGATTGCACAGCCGCCCTGTGAACCTTGGCTTCGTTGACGAGGGCATTCAGGTCTTGTGTGCGGTCCAGGATGCGCCGCAGCACATCATCCTCTTCTATACCTTCCATAGGGCTTCCTTCAACTGTGCTCATACTGTTGTGCAAGTACGCTCGCCCTCATTCGTTTTCTCATGGTGCGCGGCCTGGCCGAAGTGCAGACGGAAAGCCACAGGACGAGTTGGCACGTCGGCAAACAAAAAGCTACCGTTTCCGGTGGTTTTCTTTTGCCTCTAGCTTATTTTATCAATTGGCGAAGATCAAGATGTCGAACGGAATCGTGGCAAATGCCGTCTGGCGGAGGTCTATGGCGGGTGGGATGAGGGCCATTGCTACGAGCACGTATATGCGCGCGGGCCAACGGGTGCGGCTCATGCAGGGTGTGGGTCGAAGCGGCAATGAGGATGGTGCCTTCCACGATGCGCCCGACTGGGAGTATGCTGGTACCCCCAAACTCTAGTGGCTTTCATTTCCTTATGCCCTTCGCCCCCCCCCCCGAATTATATCGGCAAGATGATTGATCTCATTGGAAATGGCAAAACCTGGGCGCAGATGGAACGCCGGCTCCGATGACACGAAAGCAAATTGTTTGGCTGACCAAGCGACAGGAGACTGAGGCGCGCATCCAACGTCTCCGTGAGGAGGTGATGGAGATGGAAGAGAAGGAGCTCGAGCGTCAGGCCTTCTACGAGCTCGAAGCTACGCGCAGTTGAACAGCGTACACTGCATTAACAAAAGCGCTTTACTCTCCCCACTTGCGCACCCTCCAACTCGAACGCAGAGAAACGGGCAAAGGCACGTTGCACGAATGCTGCATCCAGGGTAGAAGGGGTTCGCGCCAAAATTCGTAGCGTTTGCATCTTCCAAACAGAATGGAGAAGGCTGCAACTGAAGCTACTCTTACGGCACGTTTTGAAGAGGGCGAGTCCTTTTATGTCATCCTCGGCGTTGAGAAAGATGCATCGGCTGCAGAGATAAGGAAGGCCTATCATAAATTGGCCCTCCAATTTCATCCGGATCGAGTGCAGGGCGATGACGCGGTAAGGGCAAAGGCCAAAAGCGAGTTCCAGACCCTTGGGCGCATCTATGAGACACTCAGCGGGGAGGAAAAACGCAAGTTTTATGACGAGACTGGGTCAATTGAACATGACGATTTCCTCTCGAGCAGCGAGGACAAGAACTGGGACGAGTACTGGCGTCTGCTGTTCAAAAAGGTAACTACCGATGACATCGAGAACTATGCCAAGTCGTTCAGGGGATCAGAGCTCGAGGCGGCTGATGTCAAGCAAGCCTACGTCGACCACGAGGGTGCACTCCCCTCCGGATGTCTTCGCCTCGCTTCGGTAGTAGTGTTTATGCATGGGAGGCTCATGCTCTTTTGTGCGTACAGGCAACATGGAAAGCATCATCGACAGCGTGGTGCTGAGCAGCTGGGACGACGAAGATCGGTTCCGTGCTATCATCGACGCCGCGATCAAAGCTGGAGAGGTGCCAACCTTTGATGCCTACAACGCCAGCGCCAAGGAGAAGCAGAACAAGAAGCGCACCACGGCTGCTGCGAGAAGACGTAAGGCGCAGGAGGACCAGGAGGCCAAGGAGGCCCAGGAGCTCGCCCAGAAGTTGGGCTTCTCCACCGGCGGCAAGAAGGGCGGCGAGGACACGCTCAAACAGATGATCCTTCAGAACAAGGGCAACTCTGAGACGCGCTTCAACTCGGTCATCGCCAAGTACGTGTGACATACTCAGAAGCTACCGTTCGTTTGGGAGGCTGATGGCCTTCTTGCTTATTGTGTTCTGCTTCAAGCTTGGAGGCCAAGTATGGTGGCAAGAAGGAGAGCAAGAAGAAGGGGACAACAGGCGGACGCAAAGGAAGAAAGCAGCAGAAAGAAGACGAGGGAGGTGCGGACGAGCCCACGGAAGAGGAGTTCCTTGCGTTGAGGAAGAAGCTCGAAGAAACAAAGAAGGCTAGCAAGAAGCAACAGGAAGAGGGAGGAAGAAGCCGAAAGAAGAGGAGGATTGAAGAAGAGGAAGAGGAAGAGGACGACGAGGACGACGAGACTGGCGAACCGACCGAAGAGGAGTTTGAACAGGCCAGGAAGCGGCTGGAGCAGCAGAGGCGAAAGCCAGCGCCTGCCGCTACGAAGAAAAAGAACAAGACAACCACCCAACGCGCCGCCAAAGGCAGGAAGTAGCTGGCCCAAAGGGTATTTTTTTAACACATCACTTGTTATCTTTGGATTTGCCCAAACAAATGAGTAAGCATTTTTCACCAAAAGTACTTTTATCTTTACAAATGACTGGACCTCTCATTTGATAATAGAGGTGGTTCCTTCACAAGCCGCTCAGGTTAGCCCAACCCATACATCTCCAAGGCCATGGAGTTGGATGAGGCTCACCCAACACCATTGTGTGCAGGCTTGTGCACATGACAAAGGATTTCTCCCAATGAGTAAGCCCCAACTGGGCTGTACCTGGCATTGAGAGCCTGACCTCCTTGACCAACTGCCAGCCCTTCCTGGTCATCTCTCAGGAGTTGCTTGATGGTGCATTCATCACTGTGTGCCTTGTTGGTTGGTGTTTTGTTGTTGACATGCAGTGTAGATCTGGTGGAGAGGGTGGAGCAGATGGCCCACAAGAAGGGTGAGGTGGCTGTACATATCACCATGGATCACTTCCATCCCAATATGTACTCTCAACCTCTGGATGGAAGCTGTTGTTATTGACTGTATCTCTGAACCAGAACCTCTTCTTCATCCAGTGTGTGTGGAGCAGGGAAACCATTCGCTTCTGGCAGAAGCTCAGGATAGGAGTTGGCCAATACCTCCTCCATGCCAGCTATGCCAGTACTTCTCCACCATGAGTCAGCACAGGACGAAACTGGTGGCTCACACCACAAACTGCGTGCGCAGGTACCATCAAGGTCGGGCAGCAAGTAGAAATCGTGGAGGAGGCGGAGCAGTCCACCTCGACAGCCACATCTAAAAATTTCCTGGAATAGCGCAAAAAACTTCCTTGTTGATTTTATTTCTAAATTTACTTCAAGACCGGCATACGATGAGGCGGGGCCAGGCAGGTGCCGGCCCGGTGGGCTATCTTGGATGGAGCATTTTTTTTCCATTTGAGGAATTTTCGCCAGAAGATATGGCCAGCCGCGCCACCCTCATAGATGGATTCATCAATTATTTATCGCCCATTACAACGCCTGCACAAAAGGTCTCTTTCTCGCCTGGTTGATTCATGCAAAGGAAGATTTGACCGAATCCATCTTGCTGAGCAGGAGGCCATCCGAAGGACGAGGTGCCTCACGCTTGACTACAGCCTGCTGGTTAAGGAGCTGGATGAAAAGACCAAGAGCATCTTCATGCCAGCTCTTTTGGGCGAGCCCGAGCTCTGCATTGGCTCCGTGGGTGTCGCTGTATTTGAGGTGCGGCGCGCTCTCTCTAAAGCGACCAGTATTGTTAAGCTAGGGAGTATGTCAGGTGGTCTACACGGGCGTCAGCGAGCAGCAGGTGGGTAAGCACAAGATCAATATCCGGTTTGCCCACTACGAAAAGGTGACGGCCATCAAAAAGATCAAGTCCAACTATATCGGTATGTTCCTTTGGCGACTACGCGGTAGTAGCATGCGCATGTTGTACTCACACCACATGTCCTGGCGATATGTGTGCATGCCACAAGGCAAGTTCACGTGCGTGCGGGGCACGATCGTGCGCGTAGGCAACATCAAGCCCATCGTGCGGCAGATGGATTTCCATTGCGGTCGTTGTGGCTGCACCATGACGCGAATCTTCGAAGACGGCAAGTTCAGTGCGCCGGAGAAGTGCGACACAACGCACTGCCGAGGACGTGCGTTCGACCCCATACGTGGGTCGGCCGTAACAGTCGATTGGCAAAAAATAAGGTATCACCCCACCTCCACCATCGATCGTTCTGCTTGCAAGAGACCTGGGCTCACGGGGGAGCGCACCGGCAACCGTCCACGAAGAGTGCAAGAGCTAATGGCGACGGGAAACGACGCCGGGCGAGTACCGCGAACCATAGAGTGCGAACTCACGGACGACATGGTCGATTCAGGCGTACCGGGAGACGTTGTCACAGTGGCAGGCATCGTCAAAGTCATGAATCCCGACCTTGAAAAGCCTGGTACTGCGTGTGCGTGTGCGTGTGCGTGTGCGTGTGCGTGTGCGTGTGCGTGTGCGTGTGCGTGTGCGTGTGCGTGTGCGTGTGCGTGTGCGTGTAATGACACCACCTCTTTAGGAAGAGGAGGGAAGCAACAAAAGGAAAAGGCGATGTTCGTGATCTACCTCGACGCCAACGTGGTGGAAAACTGCAAACAGATGGACAAGCTCGAGGCGGTCGACTTCTCCATGGTTGACTTGCAGATGATCACCGATATCGCTTCGCAGGACAACCTCTTTTCGTTGATCGTCAACTCGCTGTGCCCCACCATATTCGGGCACCAGCTGGTCAAAGGTATGGTGGCGCTGCGCCTGTTCTTGTCAACCTTCAATCGCTCATTGCCTTTACACCAAAACACAGCCGGCCTGATGCTGGCCTTGTTCGCCGGCACGAGGAGGGGCCATGACAAGGACACGCTGCCAATTCGAAGCGACTCTCACGTGCTCGTCGTGGGTGACCCCGGTAACGAGCCGTTGCCTCCGAAGAGGGAGAGGAGTATTGCTGACTTGTTGTTTTCTGATGGCCTCCAGGTCTCGGTAAGTCGCAGCTGCTACAGGCGGTGAGCAACGTCGCACCACGCGGCGTGTACGTGTGCGGGTCGTATTCGTCGTCATCCGGTTTGACTGTCACGCTCTTCAAGGAGAAGGGCTCGGGCGACTACGCGCTCGAAGCAGGAGCGCTCATTCTCGGTAATTCGCTCGTCACCTTTTATTTTTTCCACTTCTTTTAAAGCATGGAATTTGATTTCATTAATTAAATCTATCGAGGTCTTAGTCTTACTCGAGTGCAATGTCGCACTCTGCTGTGACGCGCGGCAATGCGATAGGCGATCAGGGCGTGTGTTGTATCGACGAGTTCGACAAGATGCCCAGCGAGCACCAATCGCTACTGGAGGCCATGGAACAGCAGTCGATATCAATAGCCAAGGCCGGCATCGTTTGCTCGCTACCCGCGCGCACGGCCGTGATTGCGGCAGCCAATCCCGTCGGCGGCCACTACAAGTACGCGCCCCGCTTAGGCACAATCCTAGTTTGAAGTGTTTCTCATATCTTCTTGCTCCTTCATTGCCCACGGGGGGCCCCAATCCACGGTCTCCCAGTCGTGCAAAAACAGTAGCTGAGAACCTGAAGATGAGTGAGGCGGTGCTGTCGCGCTTCGATCTTGTCTTCATTCTGTTGGACAAGCCCGACGAGCAGCGCGACGAAATGATATCCGACCACGTCATGGCGGTGCGTCACAGCAGCGGGCCCTTTTATATCAGAACTTGTGCAGCTGTTCTCTCCTTCTTCTTCTGCTTCGGTGCTGACGCGCGTTTGCCTATGCCACAGCTCCACTCAGCCCAGAAGAAAGTGCAGAGAAAGAGAAAGAAAGGTACAGCCTAAAGATCTAATTTGCGATTATAATAACTGAAATGGTTGGGCTGGCGTTGGTGAGAGTAGTGGACGACGACGAGGACACGGGCAAACGAAAAACGCTGCTTCAACGGCTCGACCCGTCGCTGATCCCGGCAGACACGCTCATCCCGCCGCTCCTGGTGCGCAAGTACATCGCCTATGCCAAAAAATACGTCTCGCCAAGGTATGCTGCCACAATCCACGCTCTACATGGGCTGCGCGTTCTCGGCTTCCCAAACCGACACGCAACGTACAGGCTCAGCACGGAGGCCTCGATCGTGCTGAAGAACTTCTACATCTCCCTCCGCAAGAAGCATAGGGCCTCGGACTCCACTCCCATCACCACGCGACAGCTGGAATCGCTCATCCGGCTCTCGGAGGCCAAAGCCAAATCGGAGCTTCGCGATGTGGTCACCGAAGAAGACGCCCTGGTGCTGGCCAAACTCTCATCCTCCCGATGCACGCGATGCTGATGCCCTTCTCTTCTGCGCGCTCAGGATGTGGTGGAACTCATGCAGAGCTCCCTCTTCGACCTGTTCGAGGACGAATACGGCAACCTTGACTTCAGGTACTGCGTGCCTGTGCCCTCTCTCTCTCTCTCTCGGGTGTGTGTTGTGGTCTGTGTCTTTGTGCCTGTGTGGAGATTGCATGCTCGTGGAGTGTGCACCGTGATCAGTCAATTGCCAAGGCTGGCCTGCATTAGTACTGGATCTAATCCCGTTACTCGTGCAGGCGAACCACCGGCGTGAGCAAGGCGGGCCAGGTGAAGGCGTTCGTTCAGGCGCTCTCCAAGGTCGCCGCTAGGGAAAGTAACTCGGTCTTCACCAAAGCGGTTAGTGACTACCCCCCACTCTGTCCAATTCCCTCTTTCCTGCATAAGCACCCACCAAGCTCATGGTGGGCCAGGAACTGAACCGCGTGATGGGTGACATCGACCTGCGGCTGGACATAAGCTTCGATGACTTCATCGATCGCCTCAACATCCAGGGCTTCCTCCTCAAAAGCGGTCCCAACGCCTACAAACTCGTCGCAGCCTGAGGCAAGGCCAAGTGAACACCAACCATGAAGCCGCACCTGTACACCTCTTCCTGTACACAGCAGAAAAACAAACTTAGAGTTATAAAGCAGAACCTCTCTTTTCCAGGTCTCGAAAACGAAACTTGTAATCTATGAGTGGCGACTAAAAACAAACAATCGCAAAAGGACAATACCTTTGCTTGTTGGAGACTCAGCCACAGACTCTCAGATCTCTGTTTGCATGACTGTGAAGTGGCCACTTTTGTTCCAGTAGTTGGTCAACCGTCCAGAAGTCCTCTGCAAGAAAGGTGGAGGAGAGTGTTAGAACGTACCCAATGCACATTGGGTTAGGAAAGATACTTTTGCAAAATAGAGTAAAACCAGCATCAGGACAAACATGGTGTGTACTTTTGCTTGTTGCTTCTGGAAGCCACTTCAGGTAGTGGGCATCTGCTCCCCAGTGAGAAGCTACTGGAATTGAGCATGTTGAGGGTAATGAGAGTCTTGCTGCTTGGGGCAGTATTGTTGAGCTGGCAGATGTACCTTCATGTATAAAAGAAAAAATCAGCAATCTCAAAACCTGCTGTGCATTAGTTTAAGGTGGACAGAGTTTGGACCTGTCAACAGAGAAGTACTTGCTCAGGGTGTCTGGATTTGGTGCCTGCTGCCCTTCTTGCATGCACTGTATATAGATTTGGGAAACTGTAAGAAGCTCATCCAGAAGTGGGACATACCAAGTTGCCTTTTTGGATGCATTCAAGATAACTAAGCCATGAGCATTTACGAAGTTTTCGAAAAACCACAGATTTGATCCAGCCAGTTGAGGTGGTGTCCCTCCACCTCAGTCATGCTGCTTCCTTGCCCTGTGAGGGGTGACCCCCTGGCAACCTCCTCCTCCTCTTCCTTCTCCTCCTCCTCTGCCTCCTGCTCCTCCTCCTCCTCAGCCTGCAGCGCCACCTTGGCTCTCTTCTGTTTCAGGGGCTGAGCATCCTTTTGTGGCAGTGGGTGGCTTGCCTGCTTTGATGGATTGGGTGTCCTCATGCATGATGTGCACAGGAGGTTCTTCAGCGGTCTTGATGTGTTGGTTTGTTGGTGAACAAATGCACATCAGTACCTTGTCAGGCCTCTTTGCATCCTCCTCTTCCTGCTCTCCTTCCTGTAGATCCAGCTCCATCTCTCCCTCTTCCTCCCCATCCATATGCAGTAGCTCTGGTGGCTGACTGGTCTCCTCACCCTTGCCTCCAATTGCATCAGGGCTTCCCAGTCCTTCCTTGGCTGTCTCCTGCTTGGCCTGCTGTGTCTCATTCTCCATGGGCTCCCCCACAGCACCAGACCAATGCACATCAGGTTTGCCAGGTAGGGAGCAACAATGTACTGGGGAGGTATGAAGATATGAAAAACTACCCTCTGTTCTTTTTTTTGTGGCCACCCCCCCTGTCAAGCCAATCCAGACTTAGTTGTATGCTGATTTGCATATCATTTTACAATGGTTGTTTCCTTTTTTCATTTTTGGTGCTTTGGTTTATTCCTGTTTTTGTGGTAGCTGCAATGCAAACAAAACTTCAACAAAACGAGAGCACAGTGAAAACCACAAATAAACGGGGAAGTAACTTGGGGGGAACGAGGGGGAGCAACAACACCATCAACAGGAGCTCCATACAAAATCCTTCCCTTGCCCTTACCCTCTGATGTCATTCAAGACCTACATGACAACTGCCAGGAACCTCTATTCACTAGCTGAGCTTGGACTGATCTCTTTGAGCTGCATGAAGCAAGCCTTTTGTCTTCAGACCCAGTCTGTGATACCGCCATCTTTGATGGACTGTCCCCACACCCTGAACTTGCTGCGCCTATCTCCTCCAATAATAGATGGATAGATCATGGAACTGAAGGAGCTGTGCCCCGTGGTTCAGTACTTGCATGTGGTTTTCCATTTGATGAAAGAGCAGGTGTCTCAAGATACCCTTACTTTGATCATTCTAAATTTGTAATCACTCTCCAACCTTGCCATCATGAACACCAGTTGTTAGGTTTGTTAAAAAGTAACATTCAAGTCAATAACTTGTTGAGGCACCTGATGCACAGCTACCTGTATCAAATCATCAGGTAACATGCAATACATGTTTTGCAAAACAGCATGTATATGGTGATTAGAGGTGATTACTTACCAATACTTTACTCACAACCAGAATTGGGCCTTGAACAGGCAGTCCCAGAAACATAGTGTTCAGGGAAATGAGACACTGACTCATTTCCAAGTGTGATTACAAGTGAGTTGGTGTTCATCTTCAAGAAAGGCGCAAAAGGCTGCAAGTTGCATGCACCAAGTTGGTTCAACAAAACAATATACATGCCAGCTGGCATAGTCCTTGCCAGGATGCGCAAAACCTGGAGGTGGGTGATGCCAGAAGGTCCTGGTAGAAGTTGGTGAGGGCAAGAGGGAGCAGCATGCTGTTGGTCAGGTTGGCATTATAGATGGTGTGCCTGCACAAGTTGGGTGGGGGGAAGGGTGAAGAAGACAAGAATAAGAGTAGTGTACAGTTGAGTAGTCAAAGGTGAGGATTCGCTGATGGCAAAGAGGGAGGGAGGATGAGAGTGCCGAGATGGATGAAGCAAGGTTGACTGCAGAAGGGGTGATGTAGATGACAATGCTGTTGTCCTTGGAAAAGTGCTGGAAAAAAAAAGTGAGTGTGAGAATGGAGATGGGATATGGGTTGAATGTGGGAGAAAAGGTTCTTGAAGTGTAGCAGGTTGCAGGGAGCAGAATGTCTAAGGTGGAAAGCAGGACACCATATACCACAGTTGGATGGCAAGGCAGACCAAACTCTAGAGCATTGGCTGGATCTGGACTCATCTGGGTTGAGGAGCCATGAGGAAGGGATGGGTGTGGTAGATAGTGTCCCTGACATTCTGCAACAGGTGTTGAAGGTCCTTCATGGCAATGGGCCTGTGTCAGGCTGTATCAGAGTCAGTGAGGCAACTGAGAACATGCATAGCTTCTGAACAATGCCAACAAAAATTTTAATATCCTCACCAGGTTCTGAGCTCCCAACTGAGTCAAGACACTAAGGTTTTTCCTTGACTCAGATTGATCACCAAGACAAGACATGACAGCTGCTGAAGCTGCTGCCTGCCTTGGAAAGGTAACCAGCTGATGGACCTCACAGCCTACAGAGGGGAGGATGATGCAGATAGGGAGAACAACATTATCATCTGGGTTGGTGGATTGAAGGTGGCAAACCTATCTAGGGTCATCATCAATCTCAACTAACACTTGCATGCATTTCCATGTGTGTGGGCATGTATGAGCTGCTGAACAGATCTGGTGCAGATGGCAGTCTGAGAGCACTACTTACTCATGAGAATCAAGGGTTAAACATTGGTTATGCTAAGTACAGCCACAACAAAGATTAGTGACCTTCACCAGGAGGTTAGAAACTGACACAAACGGGGTTTGTTAGCCTTGTTGTGGCAGCTTGCTTGACGGTTTGGAAGCGAGGTGCTCAGAAGTCGTTGATGCTGGCGGCGATGGCTTGCCTGAGCAACTCCTGTTCGGTGTCCTCGTCTGAGGACTTCCTCTTCCTCTTGCTGGCTTCGGTTCTCTTTCGCTTTTTGGTACCAGAGACGCTCTTCTTCCATTTCATCTGCTCCTTCACCTCTTCTTCCTCATCCCCGTTCTCTTCATCCTTCACTTCATCCCCCTTTTCCACCTCAGCAGCACCGTCGTCGCGGTCTTGTTGTTCGCCAGTGAGCCACGGCTTGTAGGACACGGCCATCTCTAGCTGCTCGGTCTCGCTGGCCTCGATGGCCCGTCGCATCATTTCCTCTTCAGAGAGCTCGATCGCCTTCTGAAACATCTCCCGTTCTGTCTCGTCATCTGTGTCCCTGTTCTTGTGCGCGTTCTTGTCCTCCTTCCTCCGCTTCTTCCTGTTGGGCTGCGTCGTGTCGTCGTCCTCGTTCAGCAAGATCACTTCGGGCTGCGCCTGCCCCCGGTGAGCTCGCCGCGCTTCCCACAGCCGCGCCCGAGCTTCGTCGTCGCGCTTGCGTTCGATCTTGGCCACCGGGCTGTTGAGTCCCACTGTCGCCACCGCCGCTTTCTCCTCCTGTTCCTTCTCTTCGGCTGCAGCTTTCGTTGCCTTCACCTCCGTTTCCTTTTCCTTCTCGCTCGCCTTTTCCTTGCCTTTGCTCTTGTCTTCAGTGACGTCGCTCTTGCTTTCGTCATCTCCCGACTTCGAGCCCAGCCGCTGTTGGATTGCTGTGGGCGTGGGCGTGGGCGTGGGCGTGGGCGTGAGAACGTTGCGCGACAGTGTTCGGCATGTGTGGCGGGGGGTAGCGTGGTACAGTGGAAGGAGCTGAGCTCCATGGAGAAGGAATAACCCGACACGTCGAAGCCGTAGACACCCTTGGCCACAATGTCGGTCAGGATAATATCAAACAGGCCTTTGCATCGCCGCTCCGCGAGCACGGTTATGTTCATGACGTCCAGATGCAGATCTGGCAGAAATTCGTTCAGCACAATCACAGTCGCACACTCCTCAACGTAAGTAACTACACATGTACGCACGCGCGCGCACGCGCAAGAATGCACACACCATGAGTCATTTCTTGCGGAGGGGTCTCAAGTTTCTTGGACAGGATCTCGGTAGTGATTTCGAGCTGCAGTGGAGTGTCGCGGCAGCACGAGTGGATGAGCAACACCAACTTCTCTCTCTCTCTCTCTCTGTGTGTGTGTGTGTGTGTGTGTGTGTGTGTGTGTGTGTGGCGCCTACTGAGGGCGAGGGGCTAGTACTTGCTCTTGGTGGTCTTCGAAGAGCATCTTGTGGGCTTTGTTGGCTTCATGATCTACCATCTTCTTGCCCTCCGGTCCGAATATGAAGTAGGCCAACACGTAGGACCACTTGAGCACTCGCCGGCACTGTGCAACGAGACACGACGCGCAAACGTTAATGGCGCCCAAGTTGACTATCGGTCCCTCATGCGTTGTCTCTCAGTATCTCGTAGCTCGGCGGCAGCGAGAGGGGTACCTCGAAGAGCATGTCCAGGGCGCGAGCCAGCCACTTTTCTTCGTAGGAGGTGAAGGTGCCGGTCTTCTCGAGCAGCACCGACACCTTGTTTAGCAGCTGTACTCGCATCTGCGCTTCCAGCATCGACGAGTCATTGTGCGCCTTGTATCTGAGCAACGCAACGCTTGCTATCAGCAAAAGGGCCTCCACCAATTCCCAAGGGACGGGGTACCGTTCGTAGTAGTGCATGTATCGCTGGAGAGACACGCGGGCTTCGTCGGCGTTCTTCTCCTTCTCCTCCTTGTACTTGCCGCACGAGTGGCCCGCAATCTTTTCCCACGTGTGCGCTTGCCCCGTTTGCGCGCCACACAGCTGTCGTGCAATCAAGGAATTGCTTAGTTGTTGGCCATGCACACGTGTGCAAACGAGACGAGAGGACGAGGCGCCCATGCACGCACCCAGCAGAAGAAGGTGCCGCAGCGACAGGTCATAAGATTGCAGCCGCCGTTCTTTTCGACGGGCGAGCCGCACTTGGGGCAGTCCTTGGTGTTAGCTGATATGTACTTGAAGGTCTCGCCCTCACCCTCGCACTTTTCCATCCACTGGTTCACCATCTTACACGGCACCGGGCTGTGCGGGTCCTTCAAGCAGTTGAAGCAAAACCTGACCCAGAGAGGTGCACGCAACGAAGCATGAGAAACAAGCAGATGCGTACACGAGTGAGGCTGCACGAGAGGAGCTCACCGATGTTGGCAATTGCACTGCACTTCTACCTGCTTGCCCCACAGAACCTCCACTGCGTTTACAGATGAGGGCGAAGGTTTCAGACTATGAACGGCTAAGATAGCGAAGGCGTAATGCGATAGGGAAATACCTGCGCTGCCACAGTGCGGTGTTGATGTGCACCACTTGACCAGGGGATTGTCATTGACGTAGGACTCGGCCAAGGTCTTGTGATACTTTCGCAACACCTCCGGATCGTCGACCAACCTGCAAGCGACGCATTTGTGAGCGGCCCCGTCCTCCCGCTGCCGGTTTTCCACTCCTGCAAGAGCTGCCAACGCTAAAGACAGATGAGGGCAACGATCGAACGCACTTTGGGATCAGTGTCTCGTCGAGCTTCGTGTTGCATTTGTACGCCATGCAGGTGATGGCGTTTGCCTGCCCCTCATTGATCTTCATCGCCACGTAGGTCTGGACACACACACACACACACACACACACACACACACACACACACACACACACACACACACACACACCAATCGGCAACGGAAGAGTGGGGCAGAAGCTTAGTGCTGAGGTCGAGCAGGCAGACGCACGCACTGCCACCCAACGCAGTACGACTTACCTGGTAGCAATCGTTGCAGAACCTGTGGCCGCAATTTAGCTTGGTCGTGTTGTCCTCGAGCACGTCGTCCATGCAGCTACACAATGAGACAGAGTCAGTCAATCGATCGCGTGATCGAAGAGAGGAAGAGGAGACAGCTACCTTTCGCAGGACACCTCGGTCTCGCACTTGGCTTTGGGGTTGTCACCGTCCTCGACTTCAAGCGCTCGGTCGGCATCCTCCTCTGTGGGGGGCACCACGCCAGCACTCTTGTAAACGTATTCGATGCCACGCTCGAAGAAGTCGCTCAGCAGCTTGTCTTCATCCCAACCGTAGTGCACCAAGAGAATACGCGCAAACGAGTTGGCAATGCCCTGCACCAGGACAAGGGATGTTTAAACAAATAAACAATAAATAAATAAATAACTTTTCCTAATCGTAAACTTTGAAATAAATATTTGAGTTTGATTGTCCAAATAAAATCGTACCAGCACTTCGTGGATCTTCTCGGCCTTTGTCTGCTGGCTGGAAATAATATCTTCAAAGGCTATGATTTTGTATGCCTTCATGCATCCTCGCCCAGCATCCATGGCTTCGTCCGTCCCCATAGAGAGGGAGGGGAGAGGTTCATCATCGTCGTTTTCGCCATCTCCATCCCCAAAGTCGAAATCCTCCTCCTCTTCATCTTCTTCGAAGCCGTTGAACTCATCGTCACTTCCATCCATGCTGCAGTAACTGTCCTCTTTACCTTGCTGGTTCGTCGCGAAACGATCGTTTTATTTAGGATATTCATTTTTAATTCTTCGAACACAAGTAATGAACAAGTCCGTAAATGTGTGGAGACCACCGGGTGCGGTCGCACAGTCGTGCGCCAACGCACCGGAAGGCGCCGGTGCACAGCAGCGCCGCCTCCACTCCACGTCTTCGCCCGCCTTGTGGGTGGGTGGACATTTCTGCAGCTTTCACCAAGAGTACCGCCTCACCACTCCCCATCCTCTCTCCTTGGCACTGTAGAGTAGAGTTGCCCTTATCAGCCCTGGCCGCACCCGCCTGGCTCCTTCTTCGCCACCTCCCAGCTTTCTATCTCAAACGGTGCAGCATTGGGCCAGGGCCAGGCCTAGGTACAGCTCTTCTCCTCTTCTCCTCTCCTGCCGCTTGACCAAAGCAGGGCGAGAAACGGGAAGAGAGATAGGAATTACGGTGACCAAGTTGACTTATTTGCGGCAAGCCTGGTCGCTTGGTTTGCTTGCTGTTCACTCCTTGCCACCCTCTTGTTCCCACTCGCCCTTCTTCTTGTGGCGAGGATAGCTGCAACGGACTACAGCGCTGACCTCTTTGCCTTCAGGTGTTCGCTGCAGCGAATAAGAGCAGCACCTAGCACCACACGATGAAGCTGACGCACCTGCACAAGATGAGCCCATCGAGTGCGGCGTTGGATGAGCTCTTTCTCGAGATGAAGCGTGAGGTGGTGGCGAGGACGGAAGAGCAAGAGAAGGAAGAGGAGGAGCAGAGGTGGCACCGGCGACGTGTGGTGCGCGATCTTGACGACAGTCCTGGCGTGCTGCAAAGTGGGGCAATTACTACGAAGCCTAGCTCCGCGTTATCCCGAAGCTCCTCTTCATCTCCCTCCCCATCCCATGAACAATCGATAAGATACTTCGAGCAGGAGAACTTGCGCCTTCGCGCCCTCCTACAAAATCACCTCGAGCGCATGAAGGAAGCCAGCGAGCGCTCGCCCAAGCAGAAGAGCCGGCGCGCCAAGCGCCATCATCCTCGTCCGCCTCAACTCATGACGCCAGCACGAGACGCCGCACGACCCTCAGCGAAAAGCGCGGGAAGCCGTGTGCCCGACCAGCTGGGCCTCGAAATTCAGAAAATTCGCGACGCCAAGATAGCGGCTGCGCTGCGGAGCGCAGAGAGCGGGACAACCGGCGTGCGCGCCCCTAGGCCGTACAGGAACGCTACGCGACCGCTGCCGAAAGAGCTGAGGACACGGTCGCAGAGGCAGCGAACGCGGGGAGGGAGCAGGAGGCGCGGTCGGGCGGAGGTGGAGAGCAGCGACACTGACGACGGCGACATCGAGGATGATGGATCAGACGACGAGGCCCCCGCCAAGCACGAGACGACCTCGGGCAAGAGCAGCGTGCAAGCCACCACAGGCGGTGAGGAGAGCGATGCGGGGCCAGGAACAAGCGAGCTCAGTTTCTGTTCGAGGGATGAGCTGCAGTCCAAGATGGGATGGGACAAGCGACGCCGACCGGGCGGCGAGGAGAGGAGCGAGGACCGCCGGAGCGATACAGAGACCACTGATGATGATGATGATGATGATGATGATGGGGAGGGCAGCGATGTCGATTACTCCTCGCCGTCATCGAGTGACTCCAGCTGGGAGGACGACTGCAGCGAGCAGGGAGAGCATGTAGGGAGCGAAGCTGACGACCGGCCAACCGATAGCGAGAGCGAGAGCGAGAGTGAGAATGAGCGCCACGCCACGGCCAACGAGACGGCTGACGAGAAGGAGGGCAGCAAGGGCCGCTTCTATAACTTTTACAAGAACAGCCTCTTCCGCGAGCAGCAGCGGCTCAGCAGCGGGCTCATCTCTCCCCGCAGAGGCCCTACCATGTACGCGACTCCTCTCCGCCATGCTCCAACATCTCTCTCGGCAACGCGTTCTCAAGCGGTGAGGCGGCAACTCTCAACAGGGACAGACGAGCGTGGACGGCAGAGATGGTGCTTAGCCACCGCAAGTCCATGGTCGTGCAGGGGACCAGCGAATGGTATGTGGGTGAGATCCTAAGGCATGGTGATGAGGACGGGGCTGATCCGAGCGTTACAGGGGCGGCAAACAGTCGTACGAGTATGTTCCGCTCTATTGGCAGTCACGCGAGTGGCGCGACGAGAACAAGCGGGGCCAGGTCGAACGCTCGCCCAGGTGGAAGCTGCAGCAGGCTTCTGGTACTTAAAGCCGGGATCCGCGATTAGTGGTGTGGTTAAGGCAAACACAACTAAACCAATCACAACAACTCCCTAGACTACGAGCTCTTCAACGAATTTCGGAGCTTCAAGGCAATTGTGCAGACGCCACGGGGCGGATACAAAGCAGAGACCGTTCCATTCGGCCAGCTTCCTTCGACCGAGCTACTGGCGCGTCCATCGGGGCCAAGACAGCCGTTGCCTATTCCACAGGAGCCTCTACGCTCTTCCTATTCGCCCAGGCTGCAGCGACATAGTCTTCCCATCCATTCGGTCCGCCCTGGGCCCTTTGTCAATCATCGCAACGATGTCGAGGCAGAGTTGGCTGACCTTGATCCTCGCAAGCAGAGTGTCAGTCCCGGCGGCGGCGAGAATGCTGAAATGGAGGAGCTACGCCTGCCGCCCAACGGCGGGGTCATCGCTGCGGCGATATGCGCTGCAGCCGAATCGACCGGCTCCGGGGTGCGGTCCCCTGTCGCCGATCGAGGCGACAATCCCTACCCTGGTGTGACACTCTACGACTCGTTTGCGTTCAAGTCCCTTCTTCAGAAAGAAGGCCAGCGCAAGGAGAGGAAGCAGCAGGTACAATCTATCACGCACGGGTCTCTAGATCTATACTCACGTACAGGAACTATGCTCACACCGCCAACGATTCGTCACGATCAGGGCGACAACTCCAGCCCGTCGCTGTTGGCCGACGACTGGAAGCGGGGCCTCAAGGTGGCTATCAAGGAGGGTAAGGAGGTCATCATTGGCGGCGAGGTCGACCGACTCATGTCTCACTTGGCCGACTGCGAAGTGCAGGGTCCGCTTTTCACCGCCCTAGAATGCCCCCAACTGAGTAGAGTTCCCTCATGTTCCAAATCCTCCCACAGACCGACAATTCGTGGACGACTTTCTCTGTTCGTTCCGCTCGTTCGCCCAGCCCGAAGACCTGCTCGATTTTCTGATCGACCGCTACAACTTGCCCCCGCCGTCCATTGCCAAGGATATCGAGCTTTCGACCACCAACTCGGTGGCTGCTCCGCCGCCGCTATCGTCGTCACACATGCTCTACGACAAGTACCTTCCGCTGCTGCAGCTGCGTGTGCTCAACGTCTTGCGCAAGTGGTTGGCCAACCACTACTACGACTTTGAAGACGACCCGCGCCTGTTGGCCCGAATGCTGCATTTCGTCGAGCATACCCTGCGCGTGCATCAACCCAACGAGCAGCACTACGAAGCAATCAAGTGCCTGGTGCTTGAGCAGGTACTCGTTCATTCGCTCTGCCCAATCTTTCAGTCGAACGATTCATTGACTTGAAGTTACTTCTGTCTGACGTGCGGACCAGGCGCATGAGGTGCTGGTGGGCAAAAACTCGCCACTTTCCGAGATTCTGGTGGTCATGGAGCGCGAGGACATGGGCGTTGCCACCCAAATCTTCCACAAGAAGGGCAAGAAATACGTTCGCTCTTTCAACGGTACAGCGTCCTAGAGATGTTGCCCCCTCGCTTTCTAGTGATCGCTCACGGCGGTCCGGCCGCTGCTCTGTGAGGGTAACAGGCATGGACTTTGTGGACTGGTGTCGCCACAAGCTGGGAATGGACTCGACGGCCGAGGTGGTCGCACTTGGCAACAAGATGATCCAACAAAACATCATTCGCACGCTTGAGAAGAGAGACCGCCGATCGCAGTTCAAGGTCGCCAGCGACCTCTTCTACCGCTTCTCCCATAAGGTGTGCAGACCGTCATCCGTATTGGCTAGCATAGTTTTCCACGCGGTGGTGTTGACCCTTCCCCATCTCTCCTCGGGCAGAGTCGATGGGCCTGCAATCCTCCCATTCCACGCGTTCCCGGTCGTCTTCCGACAGTTGACACATTAGACCTGATGGATATCGACGCCATCGAGCTCGCACGTCAGTTCACGCTCTACTCCGAATTCCTCTACAGGTGCACCTCCGCGGAGGACACTGCCTTCGACGTGTTCGTTGTGACTGCGCACCAACTCCTTTTTTACAACGACGCAGGCAAATTACTCCGACTCGGCTGGTGGGCTACATGCAAGCCCACAGGAAGATGGCCATCACTACATCCTTCCTCGGAATCTTCAACTTTCTCAATCGCTGGGACGAGGTGCGCACATGGGGCACCTGCGTGCTCTGAGTCTTTGGCGCCTCACGATTTGTTACTTCCGCCAGGTGGCTAAGTGGGTTACTCGCGAGGTGCTCAGCTATGGTGTCTTGCCTCAACGTGTGGCTGCTCTGCGCAAGCTCATCAACTTGGCGAAGGTTAGTTTTCCCTCTAGGCTGTCCTGCTTTGCCTTCACGATGGGGGCTTCTCACCTGTCCGTTCCTCATCTTGCAGGCCTGCTTTGGGTACAACAATTTCTTCGACATGTCGGCCATCCTATGCGGACTCAATCACAGCTCCATCAACCGTCTGAAGAAGACGTGGAAGGTGCGAGATCGCCCCGCTGCCCCTCCTTCTACATTTGCCTCTGATGCATTCCACATTCCGCGTGATCCGCGCCGTGCAGTTAGTGAACAAGAAGGAGAAGAAGGCGTTCGATGAGCTCAGCGGTCTCATCTCGCCCGACAATTCGTACAAGCTTCTGCGCGAGATGCAACGAGAAGCGTGGAACGAGAACTTCAATAAGGCCGAGCGCTATAGGGTGGGCCTCAGCCGCGAGGACGACGCGAGCGGCGACGACAAGCGCAAGGCGTCGAGCGAGGAGATCTATGGCCTCATCCCCTATATCGCCATTTACATCATCGACCTCGAGCACCTCTCACAAGTCCCAGAGACGATTGCCAATGGCATGGTCAACTTTGCCAAGAAGAGGATAGAGGTGTGTGATTCTATGATTGTTGATTGTCTGCATTTCGAGTGGTGAGCATTACTGATGTCATTGGACGTGCAGGCGTCGATCTTCTCGGAGATGATCAGGTTTAGGGAGCACAAGTACAACTTCGTGCCGGTGGAACCCTACCGGCGGTGGGTCGAAGGCATTACTCTGCGGGGCTTCGCCATCTTCGCAGAGCCGCGAGCAGGAGAGGTGAATCCTGAGAAGAGCGACAGGGACGGGTGGAGAAGCAAGAACGGCATGAAAGGGAAGAGCCAGAGCCAGATCATCGGGAAGGAGGCCGACGGCGATGTCAATGCAGCGCGCGACAGCCCGTGGAAGGCTCCCGACGTGGACTCTCCGCTGCGACGAAGCAATTCCGCGCAGAGCGAGGAGGGCAAGAATCAGCCAGACATGCGGCAGCGAATGCAGGGGGTTGTCCCCTACGACGACAAGCTCCTTTGGGATATTTCCCTCCGTCTCGAACCACGCACGTAGACTACTTTCCCCCTCACGCAACGTTTACACAAGAATGCACATACATGTACCCAGCTCTCATGCACGCGAGTTGAGTGTGGGTAAAAAAAGCGCTTTTGTAATTGATCAAAAAATGTACAGCGAGAGAGTGACGCTCTGCGTCAGCGAAGATGAGGAAGAGAGGGGGTCGGCGAGAAGCTATCCACATGGCCGAAGCGAGTAGTAGAAAAAGAGGAAGTTGAAAGTTGTAGGAGAGATCGTTTAGATGTGGGTAAGGGCGGTGCCCTGGCGGGCCTCGGAGCCTAGGCTCTCCTTCATGTCCTCCATCGACTTGATCTCGTACTGCTTGTGCACGCCCTCGAACCCGTTCTTCTCGAAGAAGGCCGAAGGAGAGGCCTTGTCGTCGATCTCGTTCACGTGGATAAGCTGCTGCTTCTGCTGACGGCCGTGCATGCCCACGATGTCGCGCAACACGCCCTGGCGGCTCTCGTCGGCATTGTGGAGGCCATGCAAGAGGTCGAGTCGCACCTGGGATCTATCGCTGATCTTGGCGAAGGGCACGGCGCGCAGCTTCTGGACGTCACTTCGGCGGATGGCGGCGAGCAGGTCGGCGCGCCTCGTGTCGTTGGTGATGTTCTTGAAGGCGGCCAGCTGCTTCTTGGTGAACGGGATCGACCTGATGGGGTCGCGCTCGCGAGTGACCACGAGGACCATGGGCTTGGGCGTGTTCTTCTCGCGGATATCCTTGAGCAACGGCTGCACGTCGAAGGTCTTGAGCGAGAAAGTCTGGCCCTTGGGGTAGAGGTCGGCGAAGAAGGCCGTCGAGTCGCGCTCGCGCACCTCAACGTGACGCATAGAGGTGCGGAAGCGATCGAAGCCGCCGGCGCACACGATCTGGTTGAGGAGCGACTCGCGCTGAAGCAGCGTGGAGACAATCTGTGCGCGCTGCTTCTGGTACTTCTTCTCCTCGGCGAGCGAGTGGTGGAGGGCCACTTCGGACTTGCCCTTGTTCACCTGGCGGTGGCCCTCGCGTGCAAGCTGGCCGTCGCGAATGAGGTGGCCCATGGCTTCCTTGACGCCACCGACCAGCTGATCCTTGAAGGCGACTGCGTAGGCGGCGTCGGTCTCAATGGCGTCCTTGATGGTGTCGACCGTGCGCGCTGAGAACACGCGGTCTACGTTCTCACCGATGGAGTCGAGCAGCCGGTCGGGGTGGGAAAGTGAGTGCTTGACGGAGTGCAACGCATCCTCTGTGCGTTGTTTGAGCTCATCCACGAGCTGGTCGACTGCATCGACAACCGAATCCTTGTACTCGGAAAGGCGCTCTTGGGCGTGGAGCTTGGCGGTGTCCATCTTGTACATGGCTGTGATGTGTGTGATGTGAGAGTTGAGGGTGCTGTAGAGGGTTGAGGTGGAGCGTGGTTGAGTGTTTGGCGATGATGAGAACCCACTGCACTCATGTCTTTTTGTACCTTCGGGCGGAGTGAGAATGACCAACGGACAAAATGCACTAGCAATTCGGCAGAATTTCGCGCAGTCAGCTTGCGGTTCTGTCAGTTCTCATTCGTTCTCGTCAACCCACGCTCCGTGAGTCCCTTCACGTCCATGTTGCCCACAGGAGTTTTCCGCGCAATGCAAGCCTTACGAAAGTGGTTGTGCTCCGTACCGTTGTTTTACCTTGAAGAAAACAGCCCTTATAAAGCCTTTTCACTTTTGTTTCTTTTTTCCATTTTTCGGTTGTCGGCAGAAATGAACTCCGAAACAACGGCACCGGAAGCTCAAGTGTCTGCACAAGAGGCAACCTCTAGCGTACGCGTGAAGACGCACGACTGGATTGTGGTTATTCTCTTAATCGTTTCGTTTTCTTCGATCAAAATCTCGCCGTGTAAAAGATGGCCGATTCTCGGGACGGTGAGTCCCTGACGGAGCTCGAACATCAGAATCGCGAGCTCATGACCCAACTGCGCGCCCTCGAGCAGCGCACCAAGGCCGACGCCGCAGCGCTCGACGCCCACCTCAAGGAGTGTAGAGCTCGCGACGTCGAGCACCAGCGCCTCGGCCTGGCATACGACGCCGCCCAGAGGCGGGCCAACGATCAGCGAGCCGCCTCTGTGGCAGAGGCGCGCGAGGCTAGCAGGGAGAGGGAGCGATTGGGCGAAGAGCTGAGGGAGGAGAGGCGACGTACGGCGGAAATGGACGTCCAGCACACGTGGGTGACGAAGCGTTACGAGGAGCTCAAGGCCCGCTACGACGAGGAGCAGAGCGGACGTTGGGCGCGCACGGCGCAGGCGCTAGAGGAGCGCGAGCGCGAGCTGGCGACGGTGAGGGCCGCCCTGACGAGGCTCCAACGCCAGGCCGACGACTACGCCCGCCGTCACCAGCATGAGGCCACCGAACTGAAGCGGCTTCTCAACGAACACCGTCACCGCGGTAGGTTTATTATTCATTTTGTTATTTTGTTTTATTTGTATTTGTATCATGAAATCAAAGTTTGTATCTTGACCGATTTGCTGATCGACTCAACCTCGCAGCCGAAGCTCGACTCGAGCGGGTGCAGAACACCCTGCAGCGTCGTCTTGAGCAAGCCAACGAGATGTTGCAGTACGAACGCACTGCCAGGTTCCTTTACCCTCCTTTGTGGATATGTTTCACTTGCCTCCTCACCAGCACTACCACCATTTACGTGCTCACCGGTCCGTCGCTTGTTGAACACACAGAGATGCATTGCAGAACGAGAAGGACGCCGTGGATTCGGAACTGCGCCGTACCTGCGCTCAATCGACCAAAGAACGAACGAAGCTCGAGCGCGACCTCAAGGACGCCAAGGACCACGTAAGCCGGCTGCTAGATGGTAGGACGCCTGACCCCTCTGGTTTCCTTTGGCTCGGAGTCGTTCTCATGCGTTTGTCTCTGCTTCTCTGTGCGCACGCAGCACGGGCCCGCTTGGAGTCGGAGGTGCGCAAGCTGGACGCGGTGGCGGCGCGGGTGACCGAGGTCGAGCTCGAGCACGCCTCGGCCCAGCGCAGCGCGGACAAGCTCCGTTCGGAGCTCAAGTACGTCAGGGAGCAGCACGAGCGAGCCGAGCTGGACAGGAAGGAGGAGCGCGAGGCGCGGCGAAGGCTGGAGGAGGAGCTGCGCGTGGTGCGTGGCCAGCTGGAGGACCTTCACACCCGCTCCAAGAGCCAGCGCGAGCAGCACGACGCCGCCCACCGTGCAGCGATGGACGAGGACTACCTAGACAGGGTCGTGCGCGAGAAGGAGTCCCTCGAAATCCGGCTCGGCCATGCCACCGTCAAGGAGGAATCCGCCAACGCACGAATCGACGAGCTCACCAGGTGAACCGCCACCTGTCTCGGTTAACTGAGGCTGCATGGTTTGGTGTTCAGGCGCTGATAGACGTTGGCTGTCTGTTCAGGGAGCGCGAGACGTTGGAGAGGGAGAGCGACAAAGTGCACAGGGAGCGGGACAGGCTGCAGCGCGAGCTCAAGGAGTGTGAGCGGCGGGCTGAGACCGAGAAGCAGCGGCGCACGGACCTCGAGCGCGAGGTCAAGCGACTCGAGCACGACCTCGACGACGCGCACCGCAAGACCGCCGAACTGCAGAGCCGCGGCGGCAGCCTCCGTACCTCGGAGGCTAAGCAGGCCGACGGCGACGGCGAGCGCAAGCTGAGGGAGCTGGAGAAGCGGTGGGAGAGCGAGAAGCGAGAGAAGGAGGAGAAGGAACGCGAAGTGCGACGGCTCAAGGACCTGCTGGCCGATCTCGAGAGCAAGCAGGAAGAGGCTCAGAGCCGCGACCAGCGTGCGGCGTCGGTGCGCGAGAAGAACGCCGCGCGCGAACTCGACGAGATGCGCGCGCAGGCCGATAAGCTTAAGCGCGAAGTCGAAGCCGAGCGGGCCCGCCGCGAAAAGGCTGAAGAACACGGCCGCAAAGCTGACAACCTCGCCTCCGGTACACCCAGCCTCCGCTCCGGCAGGCGCGCGTGCAGAGGCGCGCACACTCACCAGTGATGTGTCGACAACAGAGTGGGAGAAGAAGTTTAAGGCCGGCATTGGCTCGGCCAGCGGAGCGTCGGACGCGCTCAAGGCCGAGGTCGCGCAGCTGACCGGGAAGCTGGCCAAGGAGGCCGACAGAGCCAAGGAGGCCGATGCTCGCGCCAAGCGACTAGGAGAGGACGTGACCAAGCTCGGCGAAGACCTCGAGGATGTCAAGCTGGCCAACACCAAGCTCGAGAAGGAGAGGAAACTGCTGCAGATCGAAAAGGAGGAGCTTGAGGAAGACCTCCAGGCGCTCGAGGACAAGCTCAAGTCGGCGAACACCAAGACCGCCACCACAAGCGACGACGTGGCCAAGCAGCACGACGCGCAGATCAAGGCGATGACAGCCAAGTTCGAGAAGGAGAAGGCCAACCTGCTCAAGGAACAGGCCGAGCTCGAATCGCAGGTTACCCAGCTGCGCGAGAACGTACGGAATGCCGAGCGTGCGCGCGACAAAGCGGCGCAGGACCTCAAGGCCGACGGAGACGGAAAGCTCGACGCGCTCAACGCCAGGGTGGCCACGCTCGAAAAGGAGAAGGCGCTCGCGCAAAACGACAAAAAGTCGCGCGAGGAGGAGGTGAGGCAGCTCACGGCCACAGTCAAGCAGCTCGAGGCTCGACTTGCCGACGCCGAGAAGGCTAAGACCACCCAGGCCGGCGACGTCGACAAGAAGGCCCAGGCCAGGGAGAAGGAGCTGCTGCAGGTGATAGACGCCCAGAAGGCCAAGCTCAAGTCGGCCGACGACGAGCACGCTAAGGCCAAGTCCGAGCTGGAGACGCTCAGGGCCAAGCTCAAGTCGTTCGAGACCGAGAGCGCCAAGAGCGCCAAGGCCCAGGAGGAGCTGCACAAGGAGGTGGCCGAGCTCAAGAGTGCCAAGCAGGCCCATGCGCAGTCTGCCGAAAGCGCTGGCGCAGCGGTCGAACAGCAGCTCAAGGCCAAGGACGAGCTGCTGCGCAAGGCCGAGGCCGAGAAGCAGCAGCTGCGGGAGCAGATCGAGGCCCTCAAGAAGTCTGCAGCTCAGACCAACAATAGCCCCGCCCCCGGATCGGCCGATGACAAGGCCAAGCTCGAAGCTGAGAACGCGCGGCTGGCCGGCGAGGTCGAGGAGCTCAAGGCAAAGCTCGCCGCGAGGCCTGCCTCCTCGCCAAACGGTACTGCTCATTGTTCTGGCCTCAGCTACAGCGTTGAGATCTCCCCTCACCTCATTGCAGGCGCAGAGTCGGTCCTCGGGGCGGCCCTTGATGCGAAGCAGTCGACTGCCCCCAAGCTCTCGCACGTACGTGACTCTCGTTCAGAGTTGGTCAAAGTTGCGCTTTGGGCTCACGGCTTCGCCACCCTATTCACAGCCGACTGCCAATCGGGCGGTGCCGAAGCGTGCCCACAAGACACAGAACGCGGCGAAGCTGCTGGAGGAGAAGCGGGACAAGGAGCTGGGGGAGACCCCCAACAAGGAAGCCCAGGAGCCGGAGGAGACCGAGGAGGAACGCGAGGAGCGGGAGCGCAAGGAGAAGGCCGAGCGGATCAGGCGCATGGCCGCCTCGTCTGGCGGTGCGGGCATGATGGCCATGGGCAACCTCGCCGCTGCCGCTGCCCAAAGAGGTGCGCTTTCCCTCTCCCAAGAGAATTTGCGTGCCTCTACGCTTACACGGGTCGCTCGGCTTTACTTCTGCTCAGGGCGTGGCGGCAAGGCTGGCGGTGGTCGTGGGGGAAGTCCGAAAGGCAGAGGCAAGTAGCCCAGCAGCAAGCAATACTTGCCACTCCGTCCAAGGCGGACTGGTTGTATACGTAGCGACATTTGCTTGAGATGAAAAGTCAGGACTGTACCGTTGTTTCTGAAGATACGAAGCAGACTCCCAGGGCTTGTTAGGCTGTATCGGCCGCCAGCTGCGTTCATGTCAATCGCAGCCGTACCTGCATTCATTGAGGACAAGCTTCTCTTTGTTAGAGAGCGCATGAACGGCGCCTACAGGTGTGTTTTATGCCTGCATCCCTCATCCTTTCGACCTGCTTACTGCTTTTGTCCGGTAAGGCCTGCGAAGTCGCCATTGGCTGGCCGTCAGTGCCAAGTAGATGAGCACCTGACAGTGGGCAACACCTACAGGGTAGGCGGCAACTCGCGTGTGTCGCTACCTACCTGGGCACAGTGGAGCCTTGGTTCACTATCACTCCCTGGCAGATAACTCCAGTTCCTTATGGTCGGAGTTGTAGCGCCCATAACTTTGTGTCACCTCGGCTGGGCCAAGTGGCGGCGGCGAAGCTGGGAAAGCCAACGCACAGAGGCAGCAGCATAACGTATTGGTTTTTCGCCTTTTACTAAAGACCACCGTGTTGCTGCCTCACTCAATGTGCCTTCTCTAATTTTTACCTGGCCTCCTCTGAGCGCCACTCACTTAAAAATGACAAACTCATTTCCTGAAACCAGCTTTGGCACACAAGGTCAAGGTCTTGGCCCTTCAACCTTGTTAACCGTTTTAAGGCCGCTCACACACATGAGGTCCTCATCACCACTTTTTTGTCATCTTGCGTCCAACAACTGCGATGATAGCGCGTGTCTGACAGCACGTGCTTCGAAGACATGCCCGAGGAGCGAGTCTACCTCACCTTCACCCTCCTCCACGTCCGTGCCGGAACACCGCGACACCAACGGCGTGCATAAGGTCTGTCACAGATGGCAGATCTTCTGTTACTCCGTCTAATTGCCTACTGGATGAATGTGGATTGGAGTTCAGTATAAAATATGTCTATTGCAAATATCTGCCAGGCCATACACCTGGCGAGGGAGGGGCATCGCCGCCTCGAATATACTTAGGAGAGGGAGAATAGCAAGTGGACTAAGACTGCGAGCTTCACTGGCAGCCGAGCGACCCGAGGGTGATGGTGGGCAGGGCAGCAGCGGTGGAGCCGGGCAGGCGCACAACGACTCCGGCACCCTGGGAAGCGCCAGCCTGGAGGGGGCCGTAGTTGAAGGCCACGTTGAAGGCGTTGGTCGAGCCCTGCCTGCTAAGCTCCCAGAACTGAGTGATGCTGGCACCGGCCTCAGTGAAGGCGAAGGTGGCAACGCCGCCGTTGAGCGGGCGCTGGCCGTTGTTGGTGAAGGTGAGATCGAAGATCTGGAAGGTGGCGCCGTTGTCAACCCACAGACCACCATTGGCAGCGGAGCGGGCGGCGACGCTCACGGTGGCGCTGCAGCCGGAGGCAGGGCTAGGCTGGGGAGTGGCCACGATGGTGGGCGCCGCGGAAGGCGAAGCCGAAGGAGCGGCGGGCGACGCAGAGGGCGAGGGCGAAGCAGAGGGAGCAGCGCCGCTGCAAGTGGTGGAATCGATGGTGACGGCAGGGGCGGCGAGCTGGCCGGCGGAGATGGGAGAGCGCACGATGTAGCCGGCACCCAGGGTGGCACCGAGCTGGATGGGCCCCCATGAGGTAGGCACGTTGAACGCGGCGCTGTTGGCCGACTGACGCTCGATGTTCCACCATTGGTAGAGCTCCTGGGAAGAGCTGCTGGTGGTGATGGTGATCTGAGCACCGGTGACGAGCTGCTGGCCATTGTTGGTGAAGGTGAGGTCGTAGATCTGGAACTGGTAGTCACCAGTGGTCCACGAGCCGCCCTGGTTAGCCGACCTGGTGGTTTGCTGCAAGGTCAGGCTGCACGACGAGGGCTGAGGAGTGGCCACGATGGTGGGCGCAGCAGAAGGCGAGGCCGAAGGAGCGGCAGGCGATGCGCTGGGGCTGGCGGGAGCGGCCGAAGGCGAGGGCGAGGGCGAGGCAGAAGCGGCAGCACCGCAGTTGATGGAGGCAACGGTGATAGTGGCCTGCGAGGCCGACTCCCAGATGTAGCCGAACTGGTGGGTCTGGCCAGCGACAATGCCGCCGTTCTGGAGACGGTACTCAGGCAGGGCGAAAAGACCGTTGGACTGGTTGGTAAGCTCCCAGAACTGGATGATCTTGGCGCCGGTGATGGAGAGCTCGAGCGACTTGACAGCCTCAGAGCCGGCGGTCAGCTGGGCGTTCCACTGGGAGAGGTTCTTGCCGTCCTGCTGCCAGGCGCTACCGAGGGTCTGCTTGATGCTGACGTTGCAGTCTGCGCGAATCAGAATGGGTCAGTTGATCGTCGCAGCAGACCCAACTGCACACCGAACGTACCAGCAGCGGCATAGTGAAAACACAGGGCCGCGAAGAGCGCGAGGAGGATGAACTGCTTCATTGGTGGTGGGATGCTGTTAGAGAGCCTGGTGTTGCTTGTCTTAGAGCTAGGTGCTTATGTTGTGATTGTCGAGAGGCTCACCGCTCAATTTATACATGGCCACAGACATCTGCCTTGCGACCATGATGGTGGTAGACCACGAAAAGCGCGAGACACACCGCCACGAACTCCTGTGCCGAGTCGACCTTACGTATGGTCAGTACTCCCGGACAGAAATGTTGCCGATGAACCATTTTGCCAGAAATCTCGGCAAAAAGAGCAGGAAAAGACCACTCGCCTAAGCCCAACTGGGAGATACAAGTGGTTGGTTGCTCGATATTAACATGTGGGGTGGGGTGTGTGCATGAGTGGTCGGAGCATCTTCGCCCTCTTGCTTCTGTAGACCTCCCTTCGGCTCGCATCAATGGTCGTCGAACCCGACGGGCTGGACGTAGATCTTGGGGAAGAACCCAAAGTCTCGGCCGTTGACCGAGCCGAACCACCACTCGTCGTTGCTGCGCTCCCACACCGTCACCACGTCGCCCGCCACCATGTCGAGCTCCTCCGTCGTCTGGCCCACAAAATCGTACAGCACCACCGCCCGCTGTCTCTCCGCCGCGGCAGCCTCGTAGTTGTCGCAGTCACTGTCGTTGCCGGGCCCGGTGACGTTGGTGGCCGGCACCTTCTTGTCCGCGTCTTCCTCCTTGCCAACGCGGCCGTCTTCCTTGAGCGGCACTGTGCCGCTAGACCGCTGCATTTGCTCCCACAGTACGCTCTCCTTGGCCGACATGTCGCCCTCGCCGCGCGATAATCGCCCGATGGCGCCCAGAGGCTGGTTGACGGTCGTGATGCGCCCGCTGGAATGCGTGAGCGGGTCGGAGAGGTCGGTGGTGGAAGAGGAGATGTCCTCCGGCGTCCGCTCGCCGCTCTGTTCCTCGGCTTCGTCGTGGGATGGTTCATAGCTGTAGACGCTGGCTCGGGTGGGATAGGTGCTCAGCCTCACCGTCTCCAGGTACGAGGACACGGTATTGCTTCGCTGTCGAGAGATCTCCTCGATCTTGTCCTTGTCCTTGCTCCAACCTGTGGTTGATTGGATAGTTATTTGGATTGGGGAGTGTTAAACCATGTGGTATATGCGCATGCTGCGGGGATGTGGTACCTCGGTTGATGAGAGCCTTTTCATCTTCGCCCTTGGAAGAAATGGTGGTCATTAGGAACGTCCGCACTTCCTCCACGTCGAATGCGCCTATCCCCCAGTCATAGGTCAAGATTGCACAGAAAACAGTTGGGGTTCCCAAGTTACGAGAGTGTGCATCCAAAGGCCGTACCAGGAAAGGTGATGATCTTGTTGAGGTATTCTTCAAGCTGTCGACATCTGTACGCCATGAAGTCAGCATGAGTGGAGTGGGAACACATTATAGTAACGCATGGAGAGAGAGAAAGAAATACGATACCGCTTTTGCACAAACTTGGGCGCAGTGTTGCCGACATACTTCTTGCCCGGAAACTTAGGTACGTTCTTGTACAACGTTTTGAGCTGCACGAAAAGATAGCAATGATCAATAAATGGTGATCCAGGAGAGAGGCCGTAAGCAAACGCTGGCACCTTCTTATGCAGGGAGAGGAATTGACGATATCTCTTGATGAGAGTGGCCGATCCACTCTCCATTCGGAGTTCAACTACGTATGCCTGTGCACAGACGATGAGGTGAATTGATCGTGTATCCCACCTTCAAGAACAATTCAATTAGGAAAGATTTGGGGGACGTACAATGAACTCCTTCTCGGTGGAGGAGCGAACCGGTACGGTGAAGAGGATCTTGAAGGTCAGGCCCTTGAACTGTTCCTTCACCTCCTCCGTTTCCCTGCCCGACGTTTGGTTATGAGCTCGGTTGACAAGACCGGAAAGAGTCCTCTGCGTACCGTTGCTTCTCGAGGATGCCCGTGTGCCACTTGTTCATCAGCGATCGGACGAGCTCAATGGTATGCTCCTTCTTTTCCTTCGAATCGGTAGAGAAGGTGTGAACCATGCGCGACCGCGGGTCCGTGACAGAGAACGCAGACTCAGTCACTGCGTACAGGAAACCACCATGGGAGCTGTTGTGAGTAGGGCACGATACAATTTGTGGCGGAGGGTACCGTTCTCGTTGAGTATCGCATGCTCGCTAGTCGACTTTTTGAACCATCGCACGAAGGCCAAGAGGGTGTACTTGTCGCTATGCTCCGACTTGTGTACAATCACCAACCCGTCGTTCACCACCAAAACGAGCTACATACGGGTTACAGATATCGGGTTAACAAATGAAAACTACGCTCTAGTCAGTCCATGGCTCGTACCGCGGGGCGTAGCTTCGCACGCGAGTCGGGGTGATCCAGAGGCGTCATCTTGTGCATGAACTCAGCTTCCTCGATCAGGTAGCGGTTGTGCTTCACCAAGCTTACTTTCTAAAATGCGATAACGTGAAGGGAACCCGTGAGCATACCGAGCAAATGTCTATCACAGGTAAGAGATGGGGGATACAGTTCTGTCCGAGCAGTGCACTGGCGCTTTGCCTTTGCATTCTTCGTGCACTCGGTATTTACAGCCTGTGCATTTGAAGGAGAGGAGAGGAGAGGAGATTAATGGGCATGACCTACAAACACGGTGAAGTGGAGAGCGTACTATCGTGTTTACATCTCAAATGAGAGCCCATCGCCATCTGGCCACAGTAGTCGCAAGTCTTGGTTTTGCTCTCGGTCTTCCACTTGTGTTCACGTGCGATCTGCGGTGAACTGTCCGATTCCCTCAATTGCTGTTGAGGAAGAACAGAGGTGAGGAGGCCCTTCTCTCGCAGTAATGTCTGGGCGCGCGAGGTTCACGAGGGCCTGAGGAGACGTACATCCAAGTTACCGCTCAGGTGGTGGGCTATGTGCATGAGTCGAGTACGAGATTCGCTCTGATGAACAAAGCAGCGGTCATTCATGGTTGTGAAAAGGCACGTCAAGAAACGGAGTGACCATCGCACCTCTCTCTTCTTTTCGTTGATGTACTCGGCCAGAGCATACATCTTGTCATAGGAGTCGCTGAGCTGCTCGTAGTCAACGTGATCTTCGGGCGTGTATTTAAGCAGTTGCTGCAGGCAAGTAATCAAGTTGACGATTAGATCACGTCAGAGTCCTCTCTTGCTTTCTCCCAAGTAAATGTGGCATACCTTGATCAGAAGTACGTAGCGTGTGATCCTTTGCACAGGTACTCCTCGCAGCAGATCTAGGCCGAGCTTGCCCACGAACGACCCGGAACCCAGGCACTAGACCAACAGTACACGACATCATTTGAATGTTAGACAAGGTATAACAGACCACATCGTCAGAAGACTTACGTTGAGCAACTGCTCAAACTTGGAATTCTTCTCCAGCAGCTTGTTGAGCACTTTGATGGAGTTCTCGTAGTTGTTGATGTACTCTTGATAGATCTTCAAGTATGGAATCTGTTGAGAGCTCAGGCATAGCACAGGGTTAGTCCTCGAACACATCGTCTCTTAAGGACGTCCGCACCAGTCGAGTCATGACATCACCGATGCTATTCTTCTCCGTCGGTGACGTCCACCGTCGCATTCGTGTTTTGAGCTCGGCCAGGAACTCCACGTGCAGCGCTGATTCAAATGGGTACGCGTGAGCCCCGCATGGCGCAGGCTGTGTCAGCGCTGTGCGAAGGGAGGTCAAAGTACCGTATATCGTCTCGACG
This sequence comes from Acanthamoeba sp. SK_2022b, assembly GCA_027943245.1. Taxonomy (NCBI): domain Eukaryota; phylum Discosea; order Longamoebia; family Acanthamoebidae; genus Acanthamoeba; species Acanthamoeba sp. SK_2022b. The sequence goes on along the minus strand of JANDJZ010000111.1, from coordinate 61,100 downwards.
TTAGAGAAGAGGTCACGCAATACTTTCTCGTCCAATATTTTGCTCGATTGAATGGGCTTCTTGTAGTTCTGTACGCTCGCGGCACACAGGCTCCGTTCATGAGCGTTGTGCCAAGCGACAAGAAAGCAAAGAAGGAGGAGGCACCTCGATGCAAAGCTGTATCTGATCGACATACGTCTGTTCGCTGCTCAGAATCTCTTCTGCGGCGACTTGCCGCAACGACATCTTACTCACTACGCAGGAGATGAGAGAGTGGCCAGCTGCGGCCTTGCGGGGTAGAGGGGGAGGAGGAGGAAATAGGACGCACTGGCAGGCTGAGGCTGGCTCTGTTCGCTGATCTTGCGCTGAGCGATCGGCGAATCGGGCTTGACGGACGTGGGCAGGGCGGGCGAAGAGACCATCATCACCTGTGCGAAGTTCTGCACCGACGGCGTACGCGTGCTCATCGCTGGCAAAGACGGAGAGGCATCTAGCTTGGGTCTCATCTGTGCCGCCCAACAGGAGAATAGCGTGCAAGACAGGAAGTAAGAAGAAGACCGAGAAGCGGTAAACACAAGTACTACTAGTACCTCTTCGGGAATCGTTGGCAGAGGCCTATTACGCGGTAGAATGCTGGAGCCCTTGCCAAAGGAGGGTGTACGCGGAGGCGGCACTACTCGCCCCCGATCAACGCTGATGCTGCCGTCCCAACGATTCGGCGGCGCCTGCTGTTGCAAGGGAGGCGAAGCAACACGGGCGATACCAAAGAGCCTTGAGCAAACAAGTGCGCGAACAGATGAAGGAAAGGAAGGAATAGAGCACCATTGCCTGCGCAGCCCTGTCGATGATCTCGCTAGAAGCCGAGGGGACGGCTGATGAAGGAGGCGTCAGAGGCGGAGGGGGCACGGGTTTGTGCGGGAGCGGGGTTGCGGGGTGGGGTTGGTGAGGGTCCATGCTGCGGCGACGTAGAGCGGCTACAGACGGTGCGGGCACGACAACAGGACGCAGCACCACGCTGCCCGGCTGAAGGGGCGGCATAACGAGCACACCGCCCATGTGGCTGCCCGCTACGTTTCGATTCTTCATGCTGTTGTCAGATGGTGCTGTAGCGATCGTGTTTGCCCGAGATCTTCCTCTGCTTGTCCTCCCTTCCTCCTTCTCTCCGTCTTGTTTGTGTCTGTCCCGAGGACTGGCGAGCCTCATTTGTGCAGTTTGCAGAGCTAATTTCGTTGACAATTTCTTTTATCTTCCAGATACTTGTTCGGGCGAGAAGTCTCGGCCACACGATCTTGCAAGGGATCTAGCTATCTACTTGAGCTTTAAAAAAAAGTATGGCCTCTGCCGGCCCACTACAGCTACCTTCGCTTCGTCTTTCCTTCTCGGTGCTTTTCTCGCGTAGAGACCACAGAAAGAATGCCAAGGCCGCCTGGTCATGCTGACGTGCAAATCCGAGGTTAAGGAGGCAGCGTGCACTCAGCCACAAAATGAAGGTAAACGCGTCAACATTGTGGGCCACCAACAAGAGTTCAGTTTCACATCCCACGCCCCAGTCCCCTGATGGCTTCTCTCGCTGGCAAATTCGAGGTACCTTGGGCGCCACGTTCCGTCTTCGCATTCACCACCTCTCTCACCAGGCGCACAACACACAGCAACAAGCAGCTGCCCAGACCGTGCGTGCTCCCCCGCCCAAGCCCACGGTCGTGGTCGAGAAGGCTGGCTGGAAGGCCAACGGCAACAGCGGTGGCGGCCACACCGCCCATGACGGCAAGGTACCGCTTTTGTTCGCAGCTCTTTCTCGTGGAAGAGGAATTTTTTTCATCTTGCTTCTCTCTTTCAGTTCAAGAAGAGCGAGGGCGGTAAGAAGGTGGTTTACGCGCCTGGTGCCCTTCCTGCGAAGAAGAGCCTCTCTGACCTTCCTTGATTCCTTGATGGTTGATAACCCCTCCCCTTGTACAATACCAAATGCTTGGCATTGCCAGTAAACCAGTACTGTGGACCAAGCATGATGTGTACACTCGCTGGTTTTCTTACCTTTCTCATTCAGCATCCTCTCAACACATTACACACATTACAGTGAGGCAAGCACACTTTCCACCACTATCACCACCCTCAACCCAATGGAGTGTGAAAAAAAGTAATAGCCCTGTCAACAAACCAAAAAACAGGAACATGTTACAAATTACAAGATCAAAGTAAAGATATCTTGTAACCTGCTCTTTGGTCAAATGGAAAATCACATGCAACCACAGAACCAGGAGGAACAGCTCCTTCAGTTCCATGATAGTACTTTTTCATGAGCACCAGGTTTTCAGGATGATATTTGGTATCAAAACTGATGTGCAAGGTCATTCAGTTCTACATGTTTTTGACTTCTTCAGGGATGCTGACTGTAATTCAGTGTTGTGATGAAAGGTGTAGCATCAATGATATCCTAAACAGAAGCATCATACTCATCCTTCCCATAGCTGACCTAGTCATGACCTACAAGACAACTGTTCCCAGGCCTCTATTGACTGCTGCTGAGCTTGGACAATGGGCTAATGTGTTTGAACTACCTCAAACATCTTCTCAGTCCCAATAAGCAAGTCAGTGATGAGGATATGGAGGTGTATGGTACTGAATGCATTGTAACTATAGGTCCATAATTTATAACTTTGCACTTTGTTCTATGATATCTTCTCCTGACAACGTTCAGGAAAATAAGACCCCTTCTCAAAATGTCTACAGTTTTCAACAGTCAAATTAGCATGACACCTTCCCAGACAGGTGCTGTCTACAGAAACTGAGTCAATGAGATGTGATGCCTTTGGTGACCATCATGCTCAGTTCCCTTCTGGAGGATGACATTTGTTGTTTCTATCTTATGGTTGGCTGTGGTTTGTGATTAAAAGGTATGATGAAAAAAGATATCCAGTCTCTGTGAATGGCCAACAATTACACAATGTAGACACATTGGTTTGTTAAGAAGTGACATCCTTACCTCTATCTTATGGGCCAGTATCTTAAGATATTCCCCTCAACCCTTATGATGAGCAAAAAGATATCCAGACCTACAGGCGCAAGCCTGGGAAGCAGAGGAGCATGACAGATCAAGGACAAGAAGCATCAGGCATCAAGAACACACAAGGCACAGGCACAACAGCTCCAGAAATGGCACAAACATGCACTGAGCCTCTTTGCACTGTCCAGCTGCTCACCATGCATCCTCACCCCATCCAGCTGCTCAGTGAGCCATCAAACTGCTCACCACACCTCCACACACCATCCAGCCACTCACTGAGCTCCTCACACCATCAAGTGGCTCATCATGCCTCCTTGCCTCATCTCTCCTCTCCCCATCCAGCTGCTCACTGAGCCTCCCCACCCTGTCCAGCAGGGCACTGAGCCACCACACCATCCAGCTGCTCACAGATCAATAAACCTTTCTCAACCTTTTTCCCTTCCTTGTCACAAGTGATGTGTGACAGAGGCCATCACTTGGGACAACATATCAAACATCACAGCACACAATTGGCCCAATGTGGGAAATTTAAAAACTGTAGCATGGGGCCTTAACACTGCTCATGGTTTTTCTTCCTCTCCTTACAATTCTTTTTCATCTTCACTTACCAAAAAACTCAGAAGATATCTTGTTAATTCCACGAATGTTTTCACGGACCACGGAAGAGAGACCAAGCAAGATGTGGCCATGAAATACATAGCCGTGAAATGGAAGCCAGTTTGGTTGATAGTAGCGTAAGCTCATCATCTTCACCTCTCCGTGCGTATCTCAACCGTCAATTTCCGGCCGGTTTGTGGCTCGCGAACAAGCCTTGCAGGGATGAGGGAGATCAGGAGAAGAAACAATGGACAGACACGGACCTTATGGAACATTTCTTCACCCTCTATGGTGTCAATGTCTTCACGGAGGGTTCTATTTTCTATCAATTCAAGTACGAGATGTGCCTCACCGAGACCTGGAACGAGGAGGTTAAAGAGGCGCGAGGCATAATCTTTGAGCGAAGAACAGCCAGCATTGAAGAAGGGATCGACCACGGCTGGATCATCGTTGGCCGTCCATTCGAGAAATTCTTCAACCAACAAGAGGCCGAGTGTCCAGTTGCCAACCCCAAGGTGTTCGACGCCAACTGCGCCTCGTTCGGGATGGCCGAGAAGGCCGACGGGACGTGCATCCAATTCTGGTGGAGCTCGCCCGCGACGCTTGACGCCGTCTATGAGACTGCACTGGAGCTGGAGCGAGCCAGAAGCGAATCTTTGCTCGTTCCCGACGAGGAGGAGGCCGAGGAAAGCGAGGGAGTCACGCAAGGCGAGACCGAGACAGGCCTCCAAGGGCTGGGAAAGGCCAGCCTCATCGAAAAGAGGGCGCGAAGGTTCAAGAAGGTCCTGCCGCGCGTCCTGCAGGCCACGAACGACGGTCAGCGTCAGCAGCAGCAGGGCGAGGAAGAAGATACCAAGCATGCGCGCGGCCTCATCCGAAAGCCACAACACTATCACGTACGGCAGCACTTCTCTCTCTCTCTCTCTCTCTGTTCACACTCACACTTTGCTTTTACATTTGTCTCAGGGCTGGCGTATCTCCACGCTTGGGATGGTGACCCCGGCGGTCAAGTTCGAGACGCTCTTCTGGGGCCTCTTCCTCGGCGACCGTGCACAGGGTGACTACGATGCGCTCCAGGAGTACCCTTCCCTCTCGCTCTTGCTTGATCGTTCACGTCTCACCTGTGTCAGGCTGTTCAAGGTCTTCGATCAGGGCTGGACCTACCTGTTTGAGCTCTGCTGCGAGCAGAACCAAGTTGTAAATAAGTACAAGCAGGTGACCAGCGTCCCCGTTGTGGCGTGGTTGAACTTGCCTTGGCTCGACGTCTAAATCGCTCCTGGTGCCCACAGGACAAACTTTACCTCATCGGAGCGCGTCACAGACACTCTGGTGAACTGATGACCAGGGAACAACTCGATGTCATCGCTCTGCAGGTGAGTCGCTCATGTCTCGTGTGTCGCATGTCGTGAACACGTCTTTCCGCTCAACTCTTCCCCGTCTTTCGCGCCACGCAGCTGGGTCCTTCGATTTCGAGGCCGCGATACTACGACTTTGCCTCGATCGGCGTCCAGAGCCTGAAGCAGGCCAACGAGTGGATCGAGAAGGAGGCCAAGCGGACCGATCTCTACGGAGAGGTACGAACTCTCGTTCTCTCGAGGCAGGGAAATGCCTCCTGTACTGACGTGTGCCACTTTACGGCTGAACAGACGCCCGAGGGATTCGTTGTATATTGGAATGGGCTGCCGGTTGCGAAGATGAAGAACCGGTTCTACTCTGATAAGCACCTGCTTATCACTGGTGCGCAAGCAAGGTCCCATGATCATCATAAACGTCTGTAGACTCACCGTTGATGAACGCAGGAAACCTGCTCTCGAACCGTAACATCGCCATCGAGAGATATTTCGACGGAACGATCGACGACGTGCTCGACGTGCTGCCTCTGCCTATCCACGCCTTCCTCGCGGAGCTCAAGGATAAGACCAAGGACCTCATTCACGAGATCTCCCGCCTTGTGCAGCAATTCGTAAACGAAGTACTTGTCTTTCCTCCTCTCTCCACTTCCTGTTCCAACGCTGCAGCCTAACGTCATGTACAGCTGCCCGAAGAGTGCTTTGATGAGTCGTCGGCCAGTGGGCGGAGGGCCTATGCCAATGCCATCAAGAACGTGGACGCCAAGTACAAGGGGCTGCTGTTGTACAGCTGCCCGAAGAGTGCTTTGATGAGTCGTCGGCCAGTGGGCGGAGGGCCTATGCCAATGCCATCAAGAACGTGGACGCCAAGTACAAGGGGCTGCTGTTCCAGATCAAGGACGACGTGCTCAAGGCCCAACGGACAGCCGCGGGCGGCCAACGGGAGGTGCCCAACCTCGACCGACTCGTGTTCGGTTGGCTCAAGAGCAAGCTCAACTACTCCAAGTTCCATGCGCTGTGGAAGGCCACCAAGGTCAAGGAGATTCTCGACGACGAGCGCGTCCAGGCAGGCGGCAACTACAAGAAGACACCTTAACGAACCAGAACGCAAAGCAAATATCATTATTCTAATTTTTTTTGTGTGTGAAATCTCTGACCTTGGGAATGAAGCCGTCTCACCGCCTCGCCAACACTTCTCTTCGTAGAAGCACTCTCGCTGCTGTGGTACCACGCTTCCCTTCTGCTCCAAATGAGCAAATCCAGCTCACGCTCCCGGATAGATTGAGGAAATCTCTCATCAATGGCGATGTGTAGAGGGGGCTGAGCAGCGCCGCGGGAGCACAGCAGCCGCTGTTCCGGGGTGTGTTCCCGCCCATTACCACTCCGTTCGTGGTGGGTACCGAGGACGTGGACCACGCCGCACTCGCTCACAACGTACAGCGCTACGCCCGCAAGGAGGTACTGCCCCCACATATTCCGCTGCTCTGCTGTCGCTGAACCTGACAGTGTGAGGGGGTCACCAGAATGGGCTCTCGGGTTTGGTGGTGCTGGGCTCGAACGGAGAGTTCCCGTTTCTCACCTCTGCCGAACGGATCGAAGCTGCTTCCGCATTCGCGCTCACGTTGGACCGCCCTTCTGCTCAGGAGACCGGCCACAAGCTGCGCTTGATTGCCGGTACCGGTTGCGTGAGCACCAGGGAGACCATCGAGCTCACCAACGCCGCCAAGGATCTCGGCTATGACGCAGCCATGCTCGTGACCCCTGTGCGTGCTCCCTCCCTCTTTCCTCTTTATTATGTGTCGCCTCCAAGTAGGCGGTTAGTTGAAGTCGTTAGTGCTGTTGCTAATTATACGCTTCCTCATATCCTCAGTACTACTACACCAACACGATGCAAAACAATCTCCAGCATCACTACACCGAGGTACACCTTGACTCGGGCGCACCATTAATGGTCCAGAAGCTGTCTGACCTGTCTGGGTTCCGCAGGTGGCGAAGCGAGTGGGCGGCATGCCGATCATTCTGTACAACGTGCCGCCGATGGCTGGCGGCGTGGCCTTCACCCTGCCCCTCATCCGCGAGCTGGCGGAGATTCCCAACATCGTGGGCATCAAGGACACCTCCGGCAACATCGTCCAGCTCACCGAGATCGTCCAGAAAGTCAAGGTCTCTCCCCCTCGACGCATCGTCCAGCGTGGTAGATTGCTGAGCGATCGGGCGCTTGCTCGAGCTGAGCACAGATCCCGCTGGAGAGCAAGGGCAAGCCGTTTTCGGTGCTGGCCGGGTCGGGCAGTTACTTCTTCCCCGCGCTCACCGTCGGAGCCGATGGCGGCGTGATGGCGCTGGCCAACATTATCCCCCACGTGCTGAGTCGGCTCTACCAGGACTACCACGCCGCCGAGAGCCAGCCCCACTTCCTCCACAGGTGCCAGAAGGTGCAGCAGGCCGTCGTCGAGCTCAACCAGAAGATCACCGCCGGTAACTTGCCCCTGGCCCTATCTGCCCCCCCCCCCGCTGCTGACGGCCATGCTTGTCGGCGCGTCGGGTGTGTAATGAGAGCAGAGTTTGGAACGCCGGGCATGAAGCGTGCGCTGGACCTGTCAAAGGTGTACCGCGGCGGAGTGCCGCGTAGGCCACTGCGTTCGCTCTCAGACGAGAGGGAGCAGGTCCTGGTCTCGGTCCTCGAACGCACCGGGAGGGACCTCCACCAGCTCGGCATGCAGCTGTAGGGAAGCGCGCGGATGGGGCAGTGATGCTCTCTGCTCCATCATGTCCTAGGTGGTTTATCCCTCCTCCCTGTCTTTATCTCCTTCACCTCCTTTCCCGTGAGCAACACATTTTCTCACAGCTGGTGCCGTGCCTCGCAGGTCACTTGCTTCGCTGACCGTCACGCCCTTGTACCCAGCACCCCGTTCATTAAAAAAACGGAAGAGTGGGGAGAGGACATATATGGATGTGGGCATGTTTGTGCATGTTGTTTTGTTCTATGTACATGTCGTGCAGTCTGCACTTCCTGTCGCTATCGACTTGGGCGCCAGCACTACCGGTCCGGTAGACTCTGCAGGTTGCTTCTGCTCAGCACTGGGTCGACTCGGTCCTCGCTCGCTGGGGCCCCCTGCTCCTCTGCAAAGTGGAAAGATTGGCCGGTTAGGTCATGCTTCTTCAACTCTCGCTTCATCTATACGGGGGTGAGGCGCGACGACGCCACGTACCAGCACGTCTTTGATGAAGCTGTTAGCCCGAGTCCTCCTCATCACGGAGACACGCGTCTCCTCGGAGCTCCTGTTCTCCCTTTCGTCCTTCTTCTCTTGTGCCACCTCTTCCTCTTCGACATCCTCCTCGCTGTCAGTAAGTTCATTTTCACTTTCACAGTAGTCGCTATCCTCACCGCTTCCCTCCTCTTCACATTCCTCGTCTTCTTCGTCCTCCTCATCTTCGTCGTCACTGTCATCGTCGAGATCTTCCTCCATGCGTTGGATCTGCTCCTCGAGCTTGCGGGCCTCCTCCTCTGCGATCTCGGCTTCGGTCTGCAGATCCCGCAACGCCTCCTCCTGCTCCCGCACGAACCTAGGGGCGCTCATCTCCCTCGCTACTCGCCCTGCGCGATCGCACGATGAGCCGCCAGCGCTTCTCTTAGCAACAGCTGAATGTGGAGGTGGTACCCAAGGTGGGCAGGAGGGAGATAGAGAGGACCAACTTTCTCTTTTCCTCAAATGCGCGCTTGCGGTGCGAGGTCTGAGACAGGTAGGTCATCTGGCCGGCGGCGCTCGAGTCCAGGCTGCTGCGGTTGTTGGAGGCGATAAGGGTGGTCATGCTGACTGATGCGATGCTCCTTGCTCTTCTTGCTCTTGTTTGGATATGGCTGAGCTGCCACCACATAGCAATCACACAAAGCGCGTGAGCAATGATCGCACCACTGAGCCCAATGGCGATGGCAGGGTCCGAGAAAGCTTTGCGACCGAACAAACCTCTGGTTTTCGGCAGGTGGTGACTGCTTTGTTTGGTGAGTCGTGCTACTCTCTCCCCTGGGTTTGGTGTGAGTGGTGTGTGGCCCTTGGTTTGTGGCTTGTAGCGACTTGGTAGTTGGACTTGGAATGGTGGCGTGGAGGTGGTGTCGGTTGCGTCGCATGTACGATGGTCAGTAAAAGGGTACAATAGTGGATTGTGGGCGAGATACATCATTTGATACCGACATGCCCGCAGCTTTCCGCCGCCCTTCCTGCTCGGACCATAGCCAGGAGTTTGGGAGTTAGGAGCACCGTGCCCCCATTCCCCATTGTAAGATAGCCCTCGCCTCGTGGGAACGATCGCGGGTACGAGCTACGCCCCACACACCACCTGCTCAACTACGTTGTCCCAAATCGGCAATTCGCCAGAAATTCTGCCAGTCTGCCGCCATCTCAGCGTCACGAACGAGCGACGGTTCGAACCTTGCCTCGGCCATTACCGGGGCGTCCTGCGAGGTGTAAGGCAGTGGAACAAGTAGCAACAACGTTCATTTCTTCCCCGAGCCTAGTTTCAAAAACGACCCGGTCTTCCTGCTCTCCTTCTTGGATTTCTTGACCTTGCTGCGTATGGTCTTCCTGTGTGCCTTGTTCTCCACGCCTATTGCCTTGAGCTCGTCATCTGTGCGTTGATTGCCACAGCACCGGAGGTTCAGGAATAGAAATGTGAAGAGAGAAAGGTGCTGAGGTACCCGTGACGCGCATGAGGGCAGAGCCAAAAATCTTGTATGCCACAAAGGCAGGTTGATATCTCTCCAGACCCGACAACTGCAGCCAGTCGCACACGCTTGCCAGCTCCCATAAGCGCATGTTGGCTGATGTGCAGCAAGCATAGGTCAGACGGCCACCTGGTAACCCACAGCAAGTGGAATGAGGGAGAGGGAGTGAGGCGTACTTTGGAGCCTATCGTCTACGGGCAAGCGCCGTTCGACGATGTGTAGGAGAAGCGTGGCCCTATGTGCTGGCTTCAGGCCCATCTCTTCTAGCGACTCCTCTGTGAGTTGCGCCAGGTCAGCTCCTTGTATCTGTGTTTGTTTTGTGTGTGTGCGTGTTGTGAGTAATCGCCAGGGCATGTGCCAGTGGCTGGGCTAGTGCTTCTATACATTACGAGCGGCAAAGAGCCCCCGGTAGGCGCTCAGTCCTATGAGCTCCAACCACTGGCCGACGTGCTTTGTCGTCCAATCGTCCATGTCTGCACGCAAGCGCTCAGCCTTGAGACTCGGTCGGAGTTGGCCGTAGGGAGGGGGACAGTACTCTTGGTGAGGCAGGTCAAACAAAGCTGCTGTCGAAGACTGTGCGAGATGACGTGTCGATCGTTAGCATCGTTTATCCCCAGTTGATGCAGCGTCTCCTCAGAGTGCTGCAGCAACAACTTGCCGTCGACCTTGTTCCTGCGGAAGTTCGTGATGTACGCCTGTGTCGCCCATCACGTTAGACGCACACAGAGAGAGAGACAGAGAAGAGAAGTTCGAGACTCAAAAATGGGTACCAGTTTGCGTGTGGGCTCCAGCTTCTGCCCTAAAAGCCACGAGCACACGTCGTCCACCTCCCATGAGACCAAGGGCTCTGTTCAGGTCACGTCGAGGCACGCATACGCCACTGATCAGCCCGGATAGTTTGCAGTGGGCTGGCGCGAAAGAGAGTACTCTGTTCGGAGGCGCCACTAGTGAGGATCAGCATCGATCGCCGTTTGGACGGTCGCTGTGGACACAGGGACACTGCGTTTTCGCAACTGCCGGTCTAGAGAAGAGATGGAGGCAGAAGGGGGGGCGGGGGTCAGAGGCGATAAGTCGAAGGCAGAATGACGATCGGGGGGAGCTCACTAACCCGTTTAGTCTTGGTAACCAACTCTGTGCTCGTATCCAACGAATCCACGCTCCTGTTCGGAGGCGTAAGGCGTAACAGGAAAGGTGAGTCTACAGTTGTTCCCTTGTGTTGGTGGCAGGAATGGAGAGGGGAGGAGGGGAGAGGCACTTGGAGCGTCCATCGGCATAGCTGTCCATCACCTGCCCGTCGAACGAAGGGAAGATGTGTTTGCACTGCGCGTACAGCAGCTGCATGGTCTGAATAGTGCGGAAGAACTCTGGCGAAGAGGCGAACTTCTCCTGCGCCAATGGAAGCAACTCGCCCATCGAGGCCAGCAGGCTCAGCGTTTCTGAAACCAGGAAGCATCAATTCCACATTCCCCGTGATCCGTGCATCAGCTGCACACAACGCTTTCCGCGGTGATGTTGGGGAGGGGGTAGGTAGGGACAGTGCCATTACCTGGCGAGTTCCTCACGTCCTGTTTATAGTCCCACGACGTCTCCTTCTTTTCCTTCTGTTTCCCCTCTTTCGCTGTCGGGGTAGTATCCTGTTTTACGAAAGTGAGTGCGCGCGTCTGTGTGCCGCTTGTGTGGGGGCATGTGTGTATGGTCGTACGATCCAGGCCAGATAACGGGTGTGCATCGTTTCGATGGTCTCCGCCACAAACGTGTTGAATGGAGTCATGTACGGCTCCTTCTCAAACTCGGCCTGCAAGTTGCCCGTTCGGCTCAATCACCGAGATATTCGACGAGATAACTGGAGGGGGCAGCGTACCTCGTTGGCGAGGCCCTGTATCAGCTTGGCGATCAGCAAGAGGTTCCGCCGCACTTCCTTCGAGGCCGGCTGCTTGATGAGGTCGAAGGAGTGGGGCGACACGATCGCCGGACAGAATATGCGCAGATAGACCAGACTGCCCAGGGCTTTGAACTGTTGTGCAACGGGATCAACATCAGATCTGACAGACGCGTCCATGGACAAAGACCATGAAACGCTTACCTGACTTCCTGGGATTGACTGCTTCACTTGCTTGTAGAGGTGGCGTAGCATCTCCTTCTGTGGCCTATGTTAACGCATGTGAGACTTCGAACAAGCACACCAACACACCATGGAGTGGAAGGTGGTTACCTCGAGCAGGACATCATGGCGGTGTTGACCTTATCGAGAAACTTCTGCGTCATGGAGGTGAGGTTGAGCCGGTTCTGCTCCAGCATCTTCTCCTTGTCATGGCCCAGCAGGGCGGGGTCCACTTCCATTGACACATGATTACGGACAAGTTCCTTGATCAGCGGACCGAGCGCAGCCACCTGCGCTCTGCCCACCGCGAGGAAGTAGATTCGCAGCAGGTCAACCATGATGCTACCCTCCCGCATCAGCAAACTGGCGTCCTCTGTGATTCGTGTGATGCGTGAGCCTTTGTAGGAACCATAGACCAAAACATGGGAGAGGAGACCGTACCGGTGACAGATACTTCGGCGGTGATGGCCTGGCGGATGAGGGGTAGGGCGTCCTTGGGCTTGGGGTACACGGTCAAGATGGACCGACAGAAGGACTTGCGCGCCTGCTCGTTCTGCCCGGCGTAGTGATCGAGCATGAACGACTGCAGCCACGGCTTCTCGGCCAAGATCTTCCTAATGAACTCAACCGTCTGGTAGCGGAACGCCTCGTCCTCGTCCGTGCGCGGCGCGATGAAGTTGGCGAGGCTGTTGCTAGAGACGTCAGATGTCATGATTGTGGTGTTGGTGGGGCTGTGGTTGGTGGTGATGAAGTTGATGTTGCTCAGATTGACACTGTTGCGCAGGATCTTATTGTCGCGGTTCGTCGTAGATATGCTGTTGGCGTGCACAATCCCGCTACCTGTCCCACTGCCTCCGCTTTCGTTTCCGCTTCCGTTGCCGTTGCTGCGCGGAGAGATGTTGGGGGAGGTCGAGCACGAGCTGGTGGGCGAAGTGCCGGGCGATTCGACGATGGAACCACTGGTGTGCAGACACTGGTGTTTAGCACCGCACGAGTGCTCAATAGCGATGCTGGCGCTTGGAGGAGGGTCGGACCTTCTGGGCTTCTGTAAGGTTGGAGGGGACGGCGCCGTGCCCGAGAATTGCGGTGAGGCTGGCAAGGTCTGAAATGTGACGGTGCCTTCTGCCTTGGGCCGGGTCACAAGCGGCCCCTCCCGTTTGCCCTTTTGGTGTCGCGCATGACTTACGAACATGGTGCTCTTGTTGCACAAGGACAAGGACGAAATACCGAAGGGGGGGGGGACTTAGGTGAGACAGCTGCTGGTTATAAGAAGGGAACAGGGGGGGGGGTACATGGACTACAAATTCGATTGATGTAAAAGTGTGTAGCGATTGGGGGCTGGTTCATCCACTTCTTGTTCGTAGATGAGAGGGCCGGTATGCGAGACTCTCCTCCCCTGCCTGAACGGAGATGGTAGCGTAGGGCAGGGAGGAAAAAACGGCTTTCTCTCACTCTCTCTCTCTCGCTCAACGTGTTTCGCCGGTTGAGGGATGCCTTACCAAAAAAGGCTACTCAAAAAACTCATGCGATGGAAACGGAGACAGATACCGGGTGTTAGCAACCGTCACGGTTGTTCAGGGCGGCGTGCCCGCTATAAGGCCTTCTCGACTCCCGAGGCTATAGACCGATTATGTATTTTGGTCACTGGAGGGGGAAGGCCAGCAGCTGACGACCCCGCAACACAGTCCCACCCACGCCCACCGGACCCATCGCGCCCTCCTATTTGAACAGAAGAGAAAGAAGAACGAGTCAGTGGTGGTGGTGCTGGAGGACCAACATTAAGTGGTATTAGTGGCAAGCCCTGTGTGACCTTGGCTTCGAACTTGACGCCCTGTGGGATTGGCATCGCGGCCAAGACGCTGTGCAGATCGTCCACCGTATCGTATGCCAGAGTCACGCTGTGCCACGCAGGCAGGACACACCACGACAACAATGAGCCGCTTGCGGAGGAGGAGCTAGCGATGAGCGAGGTAGGAGAGGCACTGCGGTTGAAAGAAGGCAAAGACGCCGGGCGAGCCGTATTGCTGGAAGAGGCGAATCATCTCCGAGCGGGGAGGGTCGGGAAGCTGGAGGTGATGCACGCGTTCTTGGTCAATCGACACACGTCATTGATCAACGCCGAGATAGGCTCGCCACGGTACCTTCAGCACCCACTCAGGCACCGGGGCCGATACGTTCCGTAGCTTATAGGCGGTCTGTGCGGAGCGCAGAGCAGTCACCCATGAGTGACTGGCGCACATGAACACCAGCGGCGAGCGGGAGGTGTACCAAGACCGCAGTGTCTGAGAGGTTCTGCAGGCACGGCGTCATGTCGGCATTCCACAACATGTACGAACCTGCCGCGAAGAATAAAAAACCAAAAAATAAATAAACAAATAGCTCAAACAATCAAAAGCATAAATGAAGGGAACAGGGACACCAGTGGGTACACACCCGACACTACAGTGTTGTTAAGCGTCACGGGGCAGCGATGGAAGAGCGGTGCGGCTTGCTCAACTGTCTCGATTAAATCGAAGAGGTGGGCCGTGGGGAAGTCGGCCAAGTAGAGAGTCACATGGGGCTCCGCGTGGGTGTCAAAATCGACTTGATTGTGGGGTGCCAGCCGTGTGATCTCGCGTCCCAACTTCAACACCAACTCATTTGTAGCGGCATCAAGCTTCAAGTGAATGTCGAGCTGTATCGCGTCCGCACCCCAGTGCGGCGCGTTTGCAACCAAGAGCAGGAGAACCAACACCGCAGCGCTCATAAGGACCCTCCGTCTTCTTCTCTTGTTCACGACGGCCAAAGAATTTGTTGGCCGGAGTTGCGGGTTTAGGGCACAACGCGGCTGAAAAGGGAGAGCGAAGGAACGGGCGTGGTAGTGTTGGCCATGTAGCGGGCCAGAAGGTCGAGGTTAGCGCGCAGCATGAGGCAGCTTCTGTCTCCTTCGCCCGGTCGCTTGGTCTCAACCGCCTTGCGGAGCGACGTCAGAGCATCCGCGGACCTCTTCATCTTGTGTAGGGCTGTAAGGCGAAGAAGGTCAGATCGGGGCATGCAGCTGCGCGAGAAAGCCAGGCACCATACCGACACCGCGGTTGTTGAGGTAGCCACAATAAAGAGGTTTGTAGGCATGCGCCTTCTCGAAGAACTGATAACCGAGCGTGGTGTGGTTATTCTCCACCAGCAGGATTGCCAAGGCGTTCTCCGCCTCACCGGCGTATTCGGGGTTGGAGTGTTTCAGCGTGTTGCTGGGATCGTTGTAGAGCTTGACTGCATACTCGAGGAAATCCAAGGCCTTTTGCTTCACACCTGGAACCACGGCCACCTACCGGGTGATTTATCTGCCAGCAAGAGTGGGCGGACGCCTTCGATTGTACCTCCTTTGTGGTAGATTAGGCCAATGTCAAGATAGGCATACTCGTGATAAGGCTTGGGAAGCCGGTTGGCTATGGATCCATAGTAATCCAGAGCCAAGGAGAGATTGCTGTTGATGAAGGCTTGCTTCCCGAGTCGCGCCAAGCTAGTGATATCCAGTGGGTCCAACTCAAGGGCTGCCAGTACGGTCATATCGTTAATTTATAGCGAAGCGGGTTGAAAGACGCTGGACATACCTCGCTGGAACAGCTCGGCAGCTTGGGCAGCATGTCCAGCCTTCTCGTGTTGAAGAGCGTTGTTGCGGAGAACCTGCACGCTCGTGGGACACGATTCCATTCCACTACAGGCGAAGCGTCAATTACCTCCAACCAAGCAGGATCTCATGATGACAAAGTACCTCTGGTAGAGGGCCGCTTCACTGTCCCAAACGGGATTGCGCAGGTAGGTGGTGGCCGAGAAAAAGAGGATAATGGCGAGACAGAGGCACACGAACACCTTGGCCGAGTAGAGCTGGCTCTTGTGGCCGCGGTGAAGGAAGTAGGCCAGCAGGAGGCAGAACCCAATCGATGGCACGTAGAGAGCGCTCTCAATCATCAGCGTACCAGACGTGAAAAAGAAGGGAATCACGAGCAGACCAAGAGACATCACCATAAGCTCGCTGCTGTTGTCATCGTTGTTCTCCTCGGAATTAGATCTCGACTGAGAGGTGAAGAGATTGTGGGGCCACTGCCATACGCTCCACGCGAGGACATAGGCGAGACCACAGTAGGTGAGGAGAGACCACAGGTTGCGCAGGTCGTCGAAGGACTCGACAAGAGGTATGCAGTTGAAAGAATAGTCGAACGACAGCGTTGTGGGCACGAACAGCAGGTAGAGAGATCTGTCGAGGCTCTGATTAGATGAGGCGCTACCCATATTCATGGCTGCTGCATTGCAAATACCTGAAGTGGAGGTAGAACGTAGACAACCAGCGCGTCGTGACGTCGCTTGTGTCCACCAGGGGATTGTAGGTCATATTCAAGGCCATTCCTATTGGTATCGGAGGGACGTCAGCAAGAGTGAACGGCAAAGAGTCCCGGAAGGTACTAACCCTCAAAGCCGCCAACGAAGAACGCTCGGTGGAGCATGAAGAAGGTGAAGCAGGCAATCAGCACACTTAGTCTGAACAGGAAGTGGCTCCATAGCGGACGTCTGATGCGGTGTCTGGGTGAGCCATGGAATGGGGCGGTGATAGGGCATGGGACTGCACCTATCTGAGTCTGCATGACGTTGAGCCAAGAGGTCGAGGAAGTGGCAGTTGCGAAGTAGATCCCATAGCGCATTGACAGCGAGGACAGTGACGCCCATTTCCTTGGACAAGGAGGAGAAAACGAAGGAAAGTACGGACAGGGCCAGGAAGCCCAGGTTCGTTCCGTTCGAGGTGGCAGCGCGATGGTAGGCGAGGAACGATAATAAATAAAAGATTGCGCACAGCGCTTCTGACCTTCCCACCACCTGGCCAGTATCCCGATCAGATCAAGCACACTTTTAAAGTAGTGTCATGGGATACGCACCGACACGACTGCATCCGTATGAATGGGGTGGACAGCAAAGAAGGCAGCGCTCAGGGCAGCCAGACCCCTCTCGCCGTTGAACACGACCTTGGCCAGCGCGTACACCTAAAGATGGAAAAGAGCGAAAATGAGAACACAAAGCACTCTGTTCTCTAGCACATGGGTTGGCTTGTAGCGTACCAATAGGCACACGACTACGTGCAAGGCTACATTGACGATGTGGTAACCAGTGGGACTAAGGGCATGCAGGTAGTAGTTCAATCGGAATGTCAAAACTGTAAGCGGGCGGTAGAACTGGAGAAGCTAAGTCAGTTAGTGAAGGGTGCACTCCTGGCGAACAGCCCGGCACACCTGATCGCCTGTGCCGTTGATCAGGTTGCCAAGCGTGTCGTGGACGAACAGCTCTCCGATCGGAGTCTCGGGGTGGAGGTCGGCGTTCTGTAAAGGGAATCAGTAAGCTGCGTGGAATAACGTATATGACCGGCGCAGGAGCAACCGACCTTGACAATGGCGGCCACGTCGTTGAAGACCAAGGCTCCAGAGAGACCGTTGCTGTAAACTAGCCACGCCTGAAGAGTTGGAAGGATGTGGGTTTCAAGTACATGCCAAAGGGGAACACACTAACGTACCGCGAGCCCTACAAGCAACCAGAGGGGTAGTGCAAGATTCCAGGTCTCCACATCGATGAATCTCTCGGTTTCGACCTTGGAACGAACAGTCTTCTTGGGCTGCCTCTTCTTGACGATTTGCTCCTTCTTGGGAGCAACTGCAGCGGGGACGGGCTTGGGAGTGGGAGAGGGGGATGGCTTCGTCACGACTGGGGCCACGAAGGCCGGAGCAGGGGTGAGCGGTGCGACGGCTTCGGTCCCTACCGCCTTGCGCTGATCCCGCTGAGCTTGGATAGGCGAAGGGGCTGGCGGCTTGGCGGCTTGCTTCACTGGAACTGGAACTGATGAAGGACTGGGAGATGGTCTCACCTCCACTTCAGCAGAGGCGGCTGCGGCTTGTTTCTTCTTCTTGCGCTTGGCACGCTTACTGGCGGATGAAGTTATTGACGAAGATGAGGGGAAGTCGGAAGAGGAGTTGGCCTGGGCGGCCTTGTACTTCTTCAGCTCCTCCAAAGACCGAACGATGTGGTCCCACTGCTCCTGCGACATGGTCGTCGTCACCATCACCTGTTCCTCCATCATCTTCCTCGAGCTGGCGACGCGGCGGCAACTCTCTCCCAGACCAGCGGTCAGCCCTGTCTGTTCAAGGGCTTTTTTGTCGACGGCGAACCAAAAACCACAGGTGCGGAGACGTCCCCACGTTCACAACGCGCTGACCGAAGAAGCTCTTCGGAGCTGTGTAGTATCAAAACTGGGACACAAAAGCGGGCTGGCCTTTTTCTGAGGGCCTTTGCGCAAAGGTGCGTACCAAAGAGTGGCACATTGGGGTGAGAGAGGAGAGCGAGAGGAAGGCTGCCAAGTCAGACCCCGTGGGGCATGAAGGTGACAAAGGAGGTCCCGTAGCCCACGTTCTTGGGCTGGTCCCTGCAAGAATTCGAGGGGGGGGCACACACACACGTCAGGGCTCAGAACAGCGCCACAGGAATGGGCGTTGGGGCTTCCGCCGTGTGGTCGTACGTGAAGAGGGACTGGAACCGGGAGCCAGGGCACGGCACGGTGAGCCCCATTCGTTCCCACAACTGTGCACAGGCCAACGACAACCGTTATTAGCGGAGACCACCAATAGAGAAAGGAGGAAAAGGCGACGTGCCTCGTCGACAAAGGTGGTAAGGTCCGGGAAGGAGCTCTTGGGATCGTTTTCGGGATAGAAGCCACCCTTCTTGTGCTGGATGATGCGCGCCGACACGATTGTTCGCTGCGGCGTAAGCTGTGGAAAATAGAAGAGCAAGTGCGTTGTGTGTGTTGTTGTTTGATGTGAGCAAAACCGTCACGCCGACTGCCGACTAGCCTACGGGCATCGGGGGAGGGGTAGACAGATGCGAACCTTGTCCAACGTGAACGCGCCGGGAATATTGCTGTTGAAGCGGACGAGGAAGGCGCCCTGCTCCTTGTCGTGCAAACGCCTCTGCGCTTCTTCCCTGTTTGTTCCGTCGGACGAAACGAAGGCGACGGCGGGCGAGAGGAATCAGGAGACGTCACCTTCTCTCCACTTCACACAAAATCGCACGCACGCACGCAGGCGGAGCTGGAGCGGAGCGGAGGGGCACACGAACCGACTGACGTCGCCGTGGAACCACTCCTTCTCGAGCCGATCCTTGATTGTGTCCAAAATGGTGTACCCCTGCTGCTGACCCTCCGGCACCTGTTGCGGTGTGGCGCCGACCATGGACGTGTGAGCGACAAAAGGCGCCACCAGGGCGGCCGGCCGACCGAACAACAGCGAGGCAGCATGCTGGACGCACCATCGGACCGAACCAGTCGAGGACATCGCCGAACTTCTTGATATTTACATCCACTCGACCCTCAATGTCACCCACAGCTATAGCCCCCCGGAATGTGGCGTGTGAGGGGGGGGGGGTAGTCTAGGGCACCGGTGGCCTGGGAGGGAGGGGAGTACCAAAGAGGGCTTTCATGCATTGGAGCTTGAGCTGGGCTTCCTCGGTCTGCGCGGGGAGCGGGACCTTCAGGTACGCGCAAAAGGCCGCTATGAACGTGTCCCACGGCACCGTATGCTGCACGACGCATTGCATGTGAGCGCGCGAGATTGCTGAAGGCGGCGCCTTCCGCGAAGCTCGTTTTGGCGCGGGGCGTGGAGGGGGGGGGGAGATTGCCTCTTTGAGGAAGTAGCGTATCCAAAAGAACTGGCCGTGCCGGTCGGAAATGGCGGCGTGCACGAGAATAACGTCCAGTCGCTCGTTGATCTCATCGAACCCGGGTCTGGCGCGTGGCAGCCACAGCAAAGCACGCGTGTGAGCGTTGGCGGTCGCGGTCGATCGTCCCTTCACCCCCCCCCCCTCCCCAAAGATTGAAGGAATACCGTCGCTCGGGGTCGCCCTGCCAGCAGTCCTGCATCAGCTCGCGCAGTGACGGCAGACAGTCATCGGGAATGGGAGGCCGCTCGCCGCCCACGATAGCTCGCGTGAACGTGGCGATGTCGCTTTGAGTGTGGAAGAGAGGGGGGGGGGAGAGAGAGAGAGGACGCCGGTTGAGTGGCTCGTTCGCCATAACACGTGCTTGTTTGTGAAGAGGATGGAGGGGAATGACTCGTACTGGTGGTGGGGGTAGAGCTGCTTGCAGGTGTAGATGCCCCAAAGCACCATGCCGAAGCTGTAGACGTCGGCTCTTTGGTTGAACGGCTGACGCAACATGATCTGCACGAGGGCGAGCATCGATACACAGGGACACTCGCAGGCTGAGCACCGCAGCAAAAGCGGGAATGCGATACAGCGAACGAGCAGACGCACCTCCGGGGCCAGTGTGTGAGGAGTCCCGCCCTTGAAGGAGGAGAGGAGCGACGACTGGTCGCCCTTGGCCGTGTCCAGCTTGAGGGAGAACCCAAAGTCGGCCACCTTGATGAGATAGGACCCCTCTGTCCTCTTGTACTGCACGGTGTGCGAGGCGGTCAAGGAGCGGTTAGCGATGGATCAGAGAGGAGTGCAGACAGCAGACAGGCTCTCGCGTGATGCCGTTAACTTGATGGTGCGCACCATCAAGTTCTCCAATTTGAGGTCGCTGTGGATGATGGCCGGAACCGACTTGTGCAGCCAATTGAGCCCGAGAGCGGCGTCCTTGGCCATCAGCAGGCGCTGGTACAGATTCAGGCGCTTGCCCTCCTCGCTGCCACCACCACCGGAAAAACATCAGCGATGAGCTCACCTGTCCCGGCAGCCTGTGGCGCCAAACCGCTTCTCGTTGGGGGGGGGGGAGGAGGCACCTGTGGAGCAGAAGTGTTTCGAGGTCGCCGTCGAGAAGCTCAATCACGATCTTACAGTCCTTGCTCGTCGTGCAGGCCCCCATGATCAGCGCGATGTTGGGGTGTGTATTTGCACTGCAGCGACGGGGATCACCGCGCATGCCATGGCGGAGGTGAGTGGCCCGCGCTCACCAGAGAGGGAGGACGAGAGCACTGTCGGCTCAGCTCAACGTACGCCATGATTTGAATTTCGTCAAGGTAGGCCTCCCACTTTTTCCTGTCGAACCTGCGCTGCCCTGTTGCGTGAACATGAGCATGTATGTTGTGTTAAGTCAGCAAAGGACTTGACCTGCGTTGAAATGCTTTAATTGTGCAGTGGAATGGCCGCAGGCGCAGGCCTTCATTTACTCCCGAAATCGGTCATTATTAATAATAAGAGCCTACGAGCACCTATTCGTTCTTTTACAAATGCTAACCGGCGATTATTACCTAATTATAATACAAATAAATAAAAATGTAAATAATATAATACGGGGTAAGGGTTGTACCCTCGAAGACTTTGACTGCTACTCGCTTGGCGCGGCACTCGCCCTCGAACACGGTGCCGTACTGGCCTCGCCCGAGCTGGCGGATGAGGCGCACCTCCCGATTGTCTATCTCCTTCCCCGACGCGCCCAACGGCAGTGACTCCTCGCCCTCCTCTACAACCTCGGGCGGAGTTGGTCTGGGCTGGTGTGACTGCGTCCGCGGCCTCTTTTGCTGGTGCTGAGGTTGCGCCGGCGCCGGTACGGATGTCGCAGCGACGGGCAACGTGTTGTGCGCCGGTGCTGGGGTCTCGGCCTCCACGTTTTTTCGCTTCTTAACGGAAGTCGAAGATGAGCCGCCGCTGCTGAAGAGCCCCACTTCCTCCGAATTGACGCTTCCTTGCGGCGTTTCTGTTTCATCCTCGTAGTCCTCATCGGAATCGCCTTCGCTTTCGCCTTCCTCCTCCTCTTCTTCTTCCTCTTCTTCTTCTTCCTCCTCCTCCTTTTCTTCGTAATCTCCCGCCACACTGCGGCCGACGTCATCACTACTCGCCCCAATGCCCGTAGAAGCTGTCTCTTCGCTGCTCGCGCTCTCCGATCCGTCCGCGCTGCCCTTCTTCCAATCAATCAGCACCTCCCCCGCGCCACCATTTGAAGTGCGCATCCTATCTTCCATCGTTCGCCCTGCGTGCTTGCCCAGCCCCTTCGTCCTTCGTGCGTGACTGATCCTGCGCAACAACGGTCTCCAAGGGAAGGTATCTTTTTCTCTGTTTTTCTCTTACATTTCCTTTTCATGTCGTAATACGCTTGGAACAGTAATTAATTAATGATTTTTTATTACACAGTTAGTTGGGCCACCGCCTCAAATACTCTCGCACTATCCAGGGCCTTCTCTGGAGTGAAGCGAAAAGGACCAAAAGCAAATCCTTGATCGAGGAGTGAAGGAGGTGCGGGCCGGCAAGGATTCTAACAATCAACCAGGTCGGGGCAAGAACGCTTTTAATAGCCAACGAGAGGAGAGGATGGGAAACTGCGGAGGCAAGAGCGGCGGTAACTATCTTCCTCTTGGATCTCTCGCGCGATTCAGTACCTCGCTTGCGCGGCCAAGTTGTTTGGCAGCGTTCATTTCGATGGATTATTTACTTTCGTGATACTGTACCTGGTGAATTAGGCGCGGAGGGGCTCGTGGCCAAGAAGGGAAAGACAAAGGGGTACGTCCTTACCGCCTCCTTAATCCATGCAATCTCTTGTTCATTCCTTCGTCATCCATCTTCTGCCTTGCCTACAGAGGTGAGTTTTTGTTCAAGCTGCTTCTGATTGGCGACTCGGGTGTGGGCAAGTCTTGCCTCCTCCTCCGTTTTTCGGTTCGCCCCCCCCCGCTTCCTCTCGCTTCGTTTTCGTTCTTCGCTTTCATTCTTCTAACCCGCGGCCTCGATGTCCGTGTCCATCAGGACGGCACCTTCAACGAGAGCTTCATCAGCACCATCGGCGTCGACTTTGTACGTATCGTCATCTCCACCTCCTCCCCACCATTCGTCGGTGGCTTTCTCCTCATCGCTTACAATACGGCACACGCACGCACGCGCTACACACGCAGAAAATCAAAACGATCGAGCTGGACGGCAAGAAGATCAAACTGCAGATATGGGACACTGCGGGCCAGGAGCGGTTCCAGACCATCACATCGTCCTACTACCGGTACTTAGCCTGTCTCGCGCCCGCTTCCCCCCCCCCTCAATTCTCAATCGAGGGGCAACGCTAGGGGGGCGCACGGCATCGTATTGGTCTACGACATCACAGACCCCCGAGTAAGTTCCCCTCCTTCCCACAAGCTCGGCTCCCCACCCCCACCACCCACCCACCACCAACGCTGTCGGTCCCCCGTGCGCAGTCGTTCGAGAACATTCACAAGTGGCTGAAGGAGATCGAGACCCACTCAGGCGGTTCGGTGCTCAAACTGCTCGTCGGTACGCGACCCTCTCCTTCGATGCCCATCTCTCCCTCGTCCATGTTGGGGGGAAGAGCCGCGGCGCGTGGCTGACGTCAGCATTGCGTGGCGCGTGGGTGTGCTTTCCTCCCCCTCAAGGCAACAAGTGCGATTTGGAGTCCCAGCGGGCCATCTCAACGGAGAAGGGCAAGGAGCTCGCCAGTTCGTTACAGATGCCCTTCGTCGAGACCTCTGCCGTACCGCCCCTCTCCTCCCATCTGGCCGCGTGCGGTGAGGACTCAACTAGCTCACTCCCGCTCTCTCCCAGAAATCGGTGATCCGTGTCGACGAAGCATTCCTGACCCTCATCAAGAACATCCGAGACCAGGTGCAGTGAGGCTCAATAGCGACAACGCTGAGAGGGAGGGAGGGAGGGAGGGACAGAGAAAGAGAGAATGAGTAAGTGAGCGTGCGATGGGAGGGAATCCAGTCATGCTGCCACTACAGCTGGCGGGGTCCGTTGTTTGACGGTTGCATTGTAAGCATGAGGCTCTCCCCCATTGACTTGCGTTTGTATGGAGGATGTGTTTGTATGGAGCAATAAACTCCAACGCACTTGCCGGGACAGTCTTCTGAAAGATGGAACGGAGGGGTGGGCAATGGCCTATGATTACAACAGCTATGGGGCTTGGGATACACGCGGTTCTCCCTCCTCCTCTGAATCGCTCGCGTCGCTCGTGCCCTGCGGAGATAAGAGAGCGATTGAGAAGAGAAGGGGAGGGAGCTGAGCAACCGCAAAGGGGAGGGGAGCACCTGAGAAGAGGTGTCGCTGTCGTCTTCCTGGTCATTCTTAAAGATCACGCGATACTTGGAGGGCTGGCAATAACGCATTGCGCACAGGTGGTTGGTGAGCGGGTAGAGATCAACAAACAGACAAGTGCGGCCTACCATGGGACAGGGCTTGTCGAGACGGAGCACTGGGCCGAGCTGCTCGATGAGTTGAGTGAGCGAGTCAAAGTCCCTGTCGATTCGAACGTCGGCAACAACACAGTGAGCTGAGTTGTGGCCGCGGAGAGGAGATCGATGTGGTGGTGGTGGGGGGGGAGTACTTGTCATCAGCGACAGAAACGCGATTGTCCTTCTTGATGATCCGGATGTGGGAGGGCTGCCCCGCGTGCGAGATTCGTGAAACGGTGAAGCAGCCCGGAAACTGCGGGTTCGACGTGAACCGCACCAAAAAACAGCCCCGCTCTGCGCCGCGAGCCACATGCGCACGGGGTCAGGCGCCGCGATCGGAAATAGAGGATTGGGGAGCACCTTTGCCGAGAAGGCTCTGCGCCTCCTGCGCGCTGACATCGCCAAAGAACCACTGCTTCTCCAGCAGGCTCTTCATCTGCTCCCGTGGGGGGTGGAGGGGGTGGGGTGGAAGAGAGGGGGGGGGCTCAGCGAATCCTCCCAGCAAAGAGTTTGTTGAAAGAGGAGGAGGAGGAGGATGGGAGAGCCAGGCACCTCGTCGAGGATGAAGCAGGAGGGGGAACCGCGTCGCCGGTACACGATGGGCCCGAACCAATCCAGGATCTCTCCGAATCGCTCCATGGCCACGATGTCCTGCGTGTAGGCCACCGAGGAGCGGAGCTTGGTGTAGCCCTTTTGGACTGTAAGCCGGACGTGCGGGCGGCGTGAGTCGAAGCGGTGAGCCACGGATGGGGAGGGGAGGGGCTGGGACCCGCACCTAAGAGCGTCCTCAGACAGCGCAGCTTGATGACGTCATCGTTGATCGGGTGCTTCTTGTTCTTGTGCTTCTGTCTGTCTTTCTTGCTCGCGCTGGCGCTGTGCGCCTCTTCTTCCTCGTCGAGGTACTCGGTGTCGAGGTAGAGGTACTTCACCATGCCTGTGTCGCCCGCCCCCACAACCACTCGAAAATGAGCGCGGCCGCGGTTGCGAGGAAGCCAGGTAGATAGGAGGGGCGGGGGCACCGCTCTCAAACTCGGGGTCGGGGTCAGTGGGAACGGGCAAACGCAAGAAGTCATAGAACGCCGAGGCGAACTCCGTCCATGGGACGTGGTCCTGTTTTTTGTGCACGGACATGACCCCCCCCCAAGTTCGCGTTGAGGAAAGCCATGACCAAGCGCAGCGTCAGAGGGGGTGGGCGGGGGCGACCATACCCGCTTCAAAAAGTGTTTGATCCAAAACGAGCGTCCGTGTGCATCGCGTATGGCGCTCTTCACGATGATTTGGTCCAGCTCCTCGATGATCTTTGCAAAATCGGGTCGTATCTAACGGACAAGAAGGATCGAACGGGCGGTTGGCCGTCAGTTGGCCCAAGCAAGTGCAAAAGCAAACAAGACACCGTACGTTGGGGTTGGAATGCCAGCACTTCTCGATGAGCACACGCAGGTCCGGCAGAATATCTTCTGGAATGCGTGGTCGCTTGTGCTCCTTGCAAATGGCGTGCACAAACTGGGACACCGAGCCCTTCTCCAGGTAGGAGGCAAACAATCGCTGCCGTGTCGCCACCTCCCTTAACACACACACACACACACACACACACACACACACACACACACACACACACACACACACACACACACGCAAGCGAAAAGAAATGAACAACAATAATTACGAGCCGACAAACGATTCGGGTGAGCTCTTTGAAGAGGGGAAGGGCCGTACCACATGACTAACCCAAACGAATACACATCAGTCCTCCAGCTATAGCTGCCCGAGCCGTCCATGATCTGCCGCAACGGAGACGACAGGAAAGATAAAGAGGGTTAGACATATCGCAGAGATCCATAAGACAGCGGGGAAAGAGGAGAGCGACGGATGGTGGAACTGGAGGGGCACCTCGGGCGCAGTGGTTAGGATGGTGCCCAGGATAGGCTTCCCGCATTCGGTCTCCACCGCTGTCTTGACCTCAGTTTGCACCATGGAGATACCAAAGTCTGTCGTCCCGAGTCGCTGTTGTCAGAGCAAAGAAAGAGCAGCAAACGATCGAACAAACGAACAAACGAAAGAAGAGAGTTGTGCAACACACACCTGCTACTTTGACCCTGTACTCGGTGCCCAGCTTCTCCACGAGGAGATTGGGAGTCTTCAAGTCCCTGTGCACTACAGCGGGCTCGATCTTGTGCAGCCAATTCACTGGTGAAGAGGTGGAGGTCAGACACAGAGGGGGGGGGGCGCTGTGGAGATGGTGCGGAGGAGGGAAAGAGTACTGCCGAGGGCGATATCCTTGCACATCTTCATTCGCGTGTAGAAAGAGAGCTCCACCGACGAGTGATGCAGGAGCTTGTACAAGTCGCTGTGCAGGAGCTCCATCACTACCGCAGGATATGTGAGACAAGCGGTGCCTCGACACACGGGAGAGGGGGGCAAGGCGGGTTCGATTGAACGTACCGATCATGAACACCTCCTCTTTGAGGCAAGTTCCCATGTACAGGGCGATGTTAGGATGCCAGTTGCGACTGCCGGGCGAGGCGTAAGGTAAGCACCAGCACAACAGCCACTTCGCACCTTGGTGTTCTTCACGTTCAACGGAAGGAGGGGCGAGGCGGTGACTATACCTCATTATTTCCATCTCTTGTCGCCACGAGTGCACGTCATACTTAGCCAAATCCTTGGGGATCTTGACAGCAACAGGCTGTCGTGCGCAAAGGACAACAAATAAATAAACCTTGCTGTTTCTACACAGAATGCACGCGCCCTGCTCAAAGGAGGGGGGGGGGCACCTTCATGTGACAGGAAGCTTCCCACACATCTGCAAACGCGTTGCTGCCATCGGAAATCAATCTTAACAAGTGCAGATCTTCGGGATCAATGTCGTGAAATTCCTTCATTTTGGCCACCTTCTCGCGAGAAGAATTGAGCAAATTTTCATCCTCCTCGTCGATGCTGCTCTCTCGTGACGACACCTTATCATCGACTGTGTGCACAGCATTAGGGTTGGATAGCCAACGCGTATGATGTGGGCTGTGCATTTCGGTTGCGGTTGTGGCATCCGTTTTTTGTTGGGCTAGTCTTGGTTTCTTCGCCCGTCAGAGAAAGGAAAAGAAAGGAAAACGCAGCGCTGACGTGGCGCCACCTCCGCACAACGGGTGCACGCCAGGTGCTGAACCAACCTCGCAACAGCTTGCAGAATGGCAACTCGGTGCACCAGTTGAGTAAACTGGCCGTTGTGACCCTCTCCACACCGAGCATACGAAATCCCACACCGGCTTGGCCATTGGCCGCAACGGTTAGCCAGCACAAACGAAACGCGGCTGTCAACGTTGCTCATTCGTGTATTGTAAAGCCGTGGCGCACAAGCGCGACACCCGACGCGTCGATGAGGAGAGCACAACCACCATCGCGGCGGTGTGCCGCTGGAGGTGGGACTCACAGTGACTTTGCAGCCGCGGTGAGCTGCCAGCAAGGCGAGATATCGCAAAAGTACCACCAAACCACACCCCGCACTGGCAATGCCGTTGTTGACGAGGTAGGCCACGCCGGTGCTCTCTTCTCCATAATAGCCGTTAGGCTCGTTGGGCGGGAAGGGATCCAATCCGGCAAAAATCCGCCAAGATGACCTCGGTTGGCGTGAAGCGCAGCAGCTCACCCCAGCTGTTTGGCAGATATTTCCGATTTTGTTATGGCGGGAGTAGCTCCATCGGGCTTGGTGGCTGTTTTTGCTGCAGGTCGAGAACTGCCCTCTGCGCCTACGCACCCGGTGGAGTGAGCACCCAGCTGAGGGCCTCTGGTTGTTGAGAGCGCGCGCCGTCACAATGGAATTCAGTGACGAAGAGGACGTGGAGAGTGAGGACGAAGCAGGAGACGACATGAACATCGCTGGCGGCGCAGCAGATGAGGGACAAACGACCACTACGCCCACCACGAGTGGCGGCAATGCTGCATCTGACGAGCAGGAGAGGAAGAAGGAGCAGAGCCGCGTCATCGAGTGGTATGAGCCTCCGCCCAATCTTTAGCACCGACCCTGCTCCCATCCTCAATCCCCCGCGTTTTCGCGCCCCTCGAGAGAGTGCGAGAGAACGTGTTGATGACTCCCGGTTGTTCATGACCTTCCATGCAGCCGGGGCATCAACACGTTCGTAATCTGTTTCCGCCACCACCACCGTATTTGTACATCTCTCTCGCTAAACACGGCAGCATCCCCCTCGGGATGTCGAGCAAATATTACTCTACCCGCCGCACATGTCCTAGATGAAGGATGGCGGCCACCGCCACCGGCATCTCGGCAGCCGCCACCGTGGTGGAGGTGGCCGCCGAGGTTGCGGCCAACCCACAACTAGTTCAAAAATAGCTAACTGGCGGCTAAGTGGGCGAAGGGTTGGCTGTTCAGTCAACGCCACCCCACTTTGCCTGGGCCCATTTTTACTGGCCATACACAAGCCGCACTGCTCCTTTGCCCGAGAGCAAGTGTGGAGCAGTTGTTGGGCAGTGCCACCGTTGGTGGCGACCAACGGCAGTGAGTGTGTGTGTATGTTTGTCGTGCACACCGCGGCCTCTTGTTGTCAGGCGCGGTCGGCCAACAAGTCCAGCGACTTTTGCGCCCGGATCGAGAGGAAGAGAATAACTAGCTTCCCCAGCGTACTTCTCTATCACACTGCCGTGTCGTTGTACAACGTTGCTGGCTACGCTTCTGCGCGCGTTGCCGAGGCCCCTCTAGCGTACCAACCACTTGCTTCCCCCTATCCCTTCTCCTCCTCCGTCACCACCGACCACCTTCGCAAAGAAGCGCCAACAGAATCTATAGACGACTTAGTCGAACGAATCTGAATCTTGAAACCCTCTTTTCCAACCTTTTCCCCTCCCCGACAACACTATGGACTAGCTTGATGAACTGTCGAGAGCAATATGGATATATTTATTTTTGTTTGATCTAGATGAGGGTCAGACGATCACACACCCAGCTGACCTTTATCGGGAAACACCACCGTCTGTCTTTTGAACGGGTCCCGTTGGAGCTTTGCTAACCACCACGAACTGAAAAAGAAGACGCATCACCGGGAAGGGGAAAAAAACATACCAATCCCCGGGTCGACGACCAGGTGGTGGCTTGGCCGTGGCCGGGCAGCGCCCACGGTAAGGCAGCTGCCGCGCTAACACTCGCTTCGCGCGTTGGTGTGTATTTTAGGCTGCTCCACTGCTACGCCGTACTCGGGAAGCCCGGAGAGTCGATCCAGAAGTCTGACGTCTACCAGGATTACCTCGACGAGTGCGCCACGTTCAGTTCAGTACCCCCTTCCTTCTTCCTTCCCGCCTTCTCGCCGGCCTGCCTGTCCGCCTTCTTTTTCCGTCTTGGTGGTGATGTTCCCGTTTCGGCTGGCAGGCCGCATCTTCTTCGGCCACGCCGCACTGGAAATTTTTCCCTTTCCCAGCGCGGTCGCCCAGCAGTGACCGCCCCGCCGAGTGTTTTCGCTCACGGGCCACGCCACATCTTTTCATTCGTGTGCGGCAGCCAGCGGGGAGGGTAAAAATATGACGGTGCAGAGTGGTGGCGAAAAATAAGCCGGTTTGTTGTCTCTGCTCTGCCTCTCGAAGCCCCCCCCCCCACCAATACTCCGGGGTGTCACTCCGCTCCGGCACCGTTGGATCTGGCCAGCACGCAATCGCTGCCGCGCTTTTTGTTGCTGGCGCGCTGCTATCCCAGGCATGCCGTTACGCGCGTCCAAATCGGAGGCCGTGCTTCCTTTTTCTTCGATTTTCCACACAGGCACTGTTCCACCTGCGAACCACTTTGCGACATTGCCGTAACGGTCACTTCACGCGTGGCGCCACCTTTGTTTGGCCTCACTCCCGAGAATAGCGTATTATTTCTCTCCGGCCCAAGGCGGCGCGTGTGGGAAGCCGTTGCGCGCTCAACGGTGTCGTCCGGTTTTGTTCCGCCCTTCTCTCCTCTGTCTCAGCCGGGTGTACTTCTCAGGCAGTGTGGCGCGGCGTTGCGAGTCAGTCGCCTTCTCGCTCCTTCTCACTTTTTCTCTTCTTTCCTTCTCCCCTATCTTGACTCTCTCTCTCCCTCACTCTCTTTCTCTGCATTCGTCACTACCGGGCCCACATCTACGGCGTCCATCCACAGGCGACATCACCTTCACGCCCACCTTCTTTGGCAAGCTGGTGAAGCGTGCCTTTCCTGGCATCAAGGACATGAGAAAAGGTCCACGGGGAAGTGCAAAACAGGTACGCCTCATCCCTCATCTTCTTCGCCCACTGCCACGCGCCACACTGCGCCAACCTGTCATGGCCACCGTCACTGCTTTATTTTTTCATATATACATCTTTTTATGATGACCTGGAGCGCTGGCCACTGGATGCCAGTATCCCAGTCTACGCCCCTTCCTGCCTTCACCATTGGGTCATATTTTTAGCCACTGCCAGCCCCAACATCTTCTCCTCGAGACGATCTTTTTTCCCTTTCTGGGGCCTTAATATTTAGCTCGGCGGCTGGTGTTGCGCTGCCGCGTGTGTTGTCGCCCTCTGTCTCTTGGCGACGCCAGCTACTCCTCTCTGCTGTCACTAACCCACAGCGGTTTCCCTGTGTCGCACTTGGCCATTCTAGCATTACGCGCAGCTCCAGCGCCAGACAGGCGATAACCCGCCCGTCAGCGCCGAGAGCCGCGAGGGAGACGTTCAGCGGGTTGCACCAAAGCCCAACATCGTCTTCCGTCATTACCACCCTAGCCGCTTTGCTGCCGCCGGTCAAGTGGATTCGCACGCCGCATCGTCTGCGCCGCCCGACTCCACTGGACCGGAAGGTGGCGGTGGCGGTGGCGGTGCCTTTAGTGGCGGTGGCGGGCGATCCGGCTGGCCTGGCGGGGGCGAGGAGGAGCCCAACCTGACCTGGGTGAGCGAGGGCCAGGGCAAGAAGCGAAAGGCAGCGAGCGGCGAGCGACCAAGAGGCGGCAAGGACCGAAAAGGGCGACGCAGCAACGAGGGCGACCCAACAACCACCACCAGCACCACCAGCACGGCCGCGACGAGCGACCAAGCAGACAGCGACGACATCGGGGAACAGATACGCAATCTGTTGCTCGGCGAGAAGGGCCTGCCCATCGCGGCCCTCTCCACGCTGGTCGACGACAAGGGGGACATCGATCTCACCCTCCTCCCCATGTTGGGCAGGCCCGTCTCTCTGCCCTCCGACCCTTCGCTGTCGACGTCGACCTCGACGACATCCTCCGCCTTCCCCGCGCCGTCGCCCAACGCGCCGTCCGGGGCGGGTGGCTCGGCGGCGTCGCCGACCGGCCCATCATCGGTGACCTCATCCTCGCCCGAGCT
The DNA here is from genome assembly GCA_027943245.1 of Acanthamoeba sp. SK_2022b. Taxonomy (NCBI): domain Eukaryota; phylum Discosea; order Longamoebia; family Acanthamoebidae; genus Acanthamoeba; species Acanthamoeba sp. SK_2022b. Next base: position 29,860 of record JANDJZ010000111.1, on the reverse strand, counting down.
TACCAGGCGCGTCTTCTTGTCGTCCATCCTGAGGCAGCGCGTCGGCGCCAAGGCCAATGCCGCTCGCAGCCCTTCGGCCTCGACTCCGCCGTCGTCTTCCATGCCCTCGCCACAGCTCACCGGTAGCGGCGAGGCCGACACCGAGATGCGCCTGTCCGCGCCGCGTCAGTACCTGCCCTCTCCTCCCGTGCCGGCCCCCTCCTCCCTGCTGCCGGCCGACCAGCTCTCCTACTACCCCCCGCAGCAGCCGCCCCCGCCGCGTTCCTACCAGCAGCAACACCACCTCCCGAGGCAGCACCCGCACCCGCACCCGCATCCTCACCACTACCAGCACCAGCACACGCCCTACTACTTCTATCCGCCCCACTCTCACCACCAGCCTCACCACCAGCCTCCTCCCCCGCCTCCGCACTACACCTATCCCCCGCCGCACCATCACCACCACCACCACCACCCCCATCCGCCTGAGTATGGGCCGCACTCGTGCCCCGCCTGCTACCAGGAGGAGGTGATGGAGGAGGCGCACGCCTCTCGTTACCTCATACCGCCGCCCCAACAGCCCCCGCCCCCTTCCTCCATTCCCCGCTCTCACTCCAGCCCGAGCCTCTCCAGCTACGCCGGCGAGTCGTCGTACTCGCACTCGTCGTCCTACCCCACCTCGCGGTCTCGTTTCTCTGCTTCGCGCTCCTCCGCCCCGATGCCCACCTCTGCCAGCGGCGGCCCCTACACGCCGCCGCCGGCCGACCACCCCTACTCTCTCCCGCCCGCGCCCGGCTTCGTCCAGCCGCCCTACTCGCCCCCACAGGGCGTGCCGCAGCCCATGCACGCGCCGATCGCTCCCGTGCCTCAGCGGGTGCGGCCCCAGGATTACGCCCACTACCCGCAGCACCGCTCGTCGCCGCCAATGCTCTACTCCCCCGGCGACAGCCTGCTGGGACCGGCGGGCTCCGAGGAGGACTCGCTCACGGGCCTTTCCTTTGGCAGGCAGCGGGGAGGTGGCCGGCTCTACCACTCGAACCCTCTGCCCACTCACCCCCAACGCTACCAGCAGTACGTGGGCGGCGACGCTGGCGACAGCATGCCCTCGGTCCCGACTCCGCCCTCGCTCTCGCCCACGCTTCCGGTGTCGCGTAGCGGGCCACCACCCCCTATTTCAGGCTCGCGCGGGCTCCACTCCAGCGGTGGTGCACCTTCTGGCGAACAGCTCTTCTACGGCCAGCAGCAGCAGCAGCAGCAACAGCAGCAGCAACAGCAGCACGAGCAACAGCAGCATCTCCAACTGCAGCAACCGCATGCGCCGCCACCACCACTGGATTACTTCCCCTGGGATCAGCTTTCTTCTGAGGACACCAAGTACCAGGGCGAGTAGACGACCTGGGCCAGCGTTATTATTTATGTCGACACAGTCTGTACTGCAGCATTCGTGCAACAGCCGGCCCACCAAAGATCGAATCTGGTTCAGCTCAAGATGCAGACGGCATCTGAGCAGATTAAAGATCTGGTGGCAGATGCCAAGACCCTTATCACCGCTGCACGCAGCCCAGGGGAGGTGAGAGATGCGCTTACGCGCATTGCGCAGGGAGCCTTTGCACAAGCGGCAAACGCTTGGGGCAGCGAAGACAAGCGCGCCTTCTTCACGGAGCAATACACCAACTGGACGCACTTCCTGCTCCAGTCTGTGCTGCCCAACTGGATCCTGTGCTTCACGCGAGACGAGAGGTCGCGCATCTTTGATTCCTTCTTCACGTCGCCTGAAGTGCCGCCGGTGGAGGCCTTCCTTGCTCTCGCCCTGGCGCTCACCGAGTTCGGACGCGTTGGCGATGCATCGCGTGAGGCAGGCACTGCGCATTCGACCAACGGCTGGAACGAAGGAATGCGCTCTAAGAACCTCCCCATCGTGATGGAGGTCCGCCATCGGCCACCGCCACCGGCCGCGGCAGAGCCTGCGGGCGACGAGAAAGAGCAGAGCACAGCCAAAGACGAAAGGGACTTCATAGTCAAGACCGTGGCTGAGCTCTTGGAAATGATGCTCACCGCCGACGGTGGCATCTCGCGGCTGTTCAGCCACTTTGCGCGACACGAAGGGTATGCGAGCGCTTCTCTTACAAACGTTTGGCCTCTTCATCACCATCACCGTCGTATCTTCTGCAGGGCACACGTCGTCGGAGGGCAGGACGCTCTATGGACGAAAGTGCTGAGCATTCTCTGTTCGCTTCCCGACCGCATTAGCGCCGTCTATCGAGAGGCTGCTGGCGATATCCCTCACGCGCTCCGCGAACAGTGCGGCCGCCCTCTTCTCTCTTGGTGTTTGCTCTGGCTCATGCTCGCGCGCTTCACGAGATCTAACGACCGGTTTATGCCCACACGACCCATTCACACCACAGCCACTTCACGAGGCTCGTCACCGCGCAGGCGCTGAGCGCCCTCCACCACAAGGTATGGAGATCGACGAGGACCAAGCTTTGGTGCGTCGACTCGGCTCACGCTGTGCCCTCCTGGGCTGTCCTGGTGGCGATAGGTGAACGAAGGAGTCCTGCTGGCGTTGCTGGGCCAACTCTTTGGCAAGCTGAGTCTTGTCGGGCGAGGCGCGGCCATGATGGAAGCCCTACTCCCCTCCATCCTCGCCCATCTTCATGAAAGGTATGCACCCTTCTGCCACTGGCCCCTGTCTCATTGCGCACAGAGCTCAATTGGTGACATGTGCGGCGGTTGGCAGCGAGTGGAAGGCACGCTTTGGGTCCATCGTTCGTGCCATCCCTCAGAACGCCGTGGAGAGCTTCGTCCATGCCCTCCTGCTGCGACTCGACCACACGAAGCACTTCTCCCGCGACTTCGTCTCCACCGCCCGGCTCCAGAGGAGGAGCGAGAGCGCTTCGACGCCCCTCTACCAGCTGCGTGCGCAGGTCCTGTTCGAGCTCTTTGGCGAGCCCGTCTCTAGGCACGCGACCGAGACAAGGAGCGAGCGATCCGGTGGGAAACGTAACGACCACGCGCTCTCGTATCTGTTCCTTCACAAGCTGCTGCTCGTGAAGGTCTACCCGCCCGCTGTCCTCCGCGTGTTGATCGACTTCCTGGCCCGGCTCGGCCCGAACTCGCCGACCGGCAAGGCGAAGGAGAAGGCCACCACCATGGATGGCGACGACGAGATGGGCGGAGCCGCTGCGGGCCAGCGACCTCTGCTCGACGCGCTTGTGAAGGTGGTCGGCGTGTGGGGCGAGAAGGGCTTCATACGACATTCGTCGTACGAGCAGCACAGGTACCTCTTCAGGGCCATCACCTACGGATTGGGCTACCTGACCAAGGAGGACCTGACCGGCACTGGTACACGTCTCCAGCTCCCTCTCCCCTCTCCCCTCTCCCCCCTCTTTCCGTTCCATCGGCACGCAACACGTTGGCTGGCCTGAGATGAACTCCCTCGCGGCGCAGACGGTCTGCTGATCGGGCTGGTGGGCGGCGTGCAAAACTACATCGCCTATCCGGTCGGCCGCACGCGGAGGTGCGTTCCAAGCCTCACAGCAGCCTCGTTGGCTAAAGGAGTGGGTCGGGAGAAGAGTTGACTGACCGACCGACTGACTGACTGACTGACTCTCTCTCTCTCTCCCTGCGCGCCGCCTCAGGTTCGGCATGATCGTGGCGGAACGGTTCTCGCGAATTCTCGACCCCGACGCTGAGAAGCCGCTTGAGTTTGAGTACCAGCCCTTGTCCGACGATGAGGGCGAGGAGGAGGAGGAGGAGAGCGAGGAGGCACAACCGAACGACTCGATCGCCTCCGCGGCCGACAGCGCGCCGAGCGACGCAGTGGTCATCGGTGAGCCGTCGACAGGAAAGAAGAAGCGACGGCGGAGGAGGAAGAAGGTAAGGCAACAGCGCGTTCCCTGCTTCCACCGTATGCGACTTACACCGCGACACACAGGTGGAGGACGACCCCGACGCTCTGTTTCTCGCCACAGAAGAGGAGGAAGACGAGGAGGCGCAGGCGGGAGCCCGAGACGGCGACATCGACGACTCCGATCTGCGGCTGGAGGATAGCGAGGAGGGCGTGAGCGACAGCGAGGACGAGCTCCAAGCCTACGACCTCGAAGACGACGAGAGCGACCTGAGCCAAGTCAAGATACCGGTCTACCTCCGTGACGTGCTGGCGGGTGAGCCTGCCCACCCCCCACTCCCCTCCCCTCGCGAGGCCTCACTCTCACACTTGACGGGCTTGGCTGCGTGCGGGCAGGGCTTCGGTCAAAGGAGGAGCCGGATCGCTTGGAGGGCGCGCTCAAGGCGGCCGAAGGCCTGATCCGCACAGACGCGCGAGGTGGGATGGCTGCCCCAGAGACTCTCTCTCCTCCCCCCCATATGTGGTGTGGTCCAACTGACCCACACCCACCCACACACACACTCTCTCTCGCCTCATCACCTAAAGGCGACCTCCACGACGTCTCGCTCGACCTGATGCGCACGCTGCTGCACCTGCACAACCAGTACGAGATCGAGGGCTTTGGCGAGATGCGCTTCCAAGTGCGCCATAACCCTCTCTGCACGTGGAGGGGGAGCCTCTCTCCCGCTCTCCCTCTCCCTCTCCCTCTCCCTCTCCCTCTCCCTCTCCCTCTCCCTCTCCCTCTCTCTCTCCCTCTCTTTCTCACCTTCTTGATCTGCCGTGTGGGCGACCAGGCGATGATCGCTCTGCTGGCCAGCGACGAGGAGACCCCCCGGCTCGTGCGCTACCTCACCGAGCAGTTCTACGCCCAGAACTACTCCATTCAGCAGCGGTGCGTCCTCCTCCATTTCGCTCGGTGTGGCTCCCCCCGCGACACCGAGCTGTCGCAGGGAGGAAGGGCCTCGGGTCACGTCTGAACCTTGGCCCGCGCAGGACCGACATGCTGGTGGTCATGGCGGAGGCCGCCAAGGAGCTGGCCGACTCCTCCCTCGAGCCGATGTTCGCTCCCTCTGCCTCCCACCCGCTCTCCCAGGCCGCCGCTCCATCGCTCCCGAGTGCGGCTGCCCCTCTCTTCTCCTCTCTTCCTCGCCTAACCGGGCCGAGAGCAGGCGCGGCCCCTCCTCCTCCTCAGGGACAGCCGCTCCTCCGCGAGACCAAGGACATCGACCTGCGCGGCGGTCTCTCCCCCGCTCGCTTCGCCTCCCTGTACATTGACCGAGACGCCCGAAGGTAGGTGGCGCGTGCCTCGTGCTTTGCGTTCATGCGGCGGTCGAGGGCTCACTGGCCCACAGTCTTGCCCACGACGAGGATGAGAGGCTGCCGCACCTGCCCAGTCAAGCGGGGTCGGCCGGCGACACAGAGGGCGCCCAGCCGGCGGCGATGGTGGTGGCCCACAGCAGACCCCTCGGCAGGGAGACCAAGAGGCTAGGCAGCAGGAAGGGCCCGACGTTGGCCCAATCAGGTGAGCTCCGCGATGATGGTCCACCGATGCCCCACCGCCCTTTTGGCCAGGGAGTAACGCGCGCACTTTGCTTCATGGTTTTGCTCCTCCAGGCAAGGCCAATCGTTTTGTGGGCGTGCACGGGCTCTTCTTCTATCCTCTCATGCGGGGCTACGACAGGTTCGGCCTCCCTCTCCCGTTTGGCTCGGCAGCAAGTTTAGTCTAGTACTAAGCGAGCGTGTATGGGCTGTGTTCGCGTGGGTCGGCAGCTCTGACAACACGTTCAACCTGCTCGGGGAGGACAGCATCGTGCTCAGCAAGCTCCTCCACGCCCTGTCCGTGTTCATCGAGTGCATGGGCAGCGCGGCAACCCCTTCCTCCCTCTACCGGATGGCACGCAGGCTCCTCCGCCCTACCTCCGCCCTACCTCAGCGCTAATCGACACCTGACAGGTGCGCGCGCTGGTGGATTTTGTGTGGGCGGTGCGGTATCATCGCGAGGCCAACGTGCGGAGGGCCGCTCTCCTGGCCGCCGCGCGCACCGTCGCCCTCGTGCCGGCGAGCCTTCTCGTGTCCGACTTCCTCGACGACTTCAACGAGGTGCAGGCCTGGTTGGTCTCGGTCTACCGCGACGACCCCGACGAGCACTCCAGGCACTACGCCCTCCCCAACCCATGGGTGTGGGAGGGGAGCCTTCGGAGCTTGGGGAGGGGGGGGCTAAACTTCTCATTCTCTGCGTGGCCTCTCTCTCGGTGCAGAGCGCTGGCGTCGGCAAGCCTGCTCGAGCTCAGGAAGGTGGCCGAGCAAGTGACGAGGCAGCAGCTCAACGACCCGGCAAACCTGCTCGGCCAGTGACTGTCGGCCCGCCCAATAACGCGCAATCAAAACAGGGAGGCGGGGTCGGTTGGTTAAATCCCACGTCGCATTGTTGGTGTTGTGTTCGATCGCCAAATCGATTCCATCCTATCCCACAGAGCCCTCATCCATCATCATCACGTTTTGTCAGGCATCGGCCTCTTTCAGCTGCTCCACAGTTTTTCGCTCTGTTCCGCTCGCCTTCTTCCGCTCACCGCTCATCATCAACAACCACGCGTCTCCCTCCCACTCTCTCCTCCATCTTCCTCCTCCTCTCCCTTTGTCCTCTCGTCTCTCTCTCTCTCTCTACAGCTCTTTTGCCCCAACACGTGGGGGCCACTTACCAGCCGCCGTAGACGCCCCGCTGTTCGGCCTCGAGCGAGCCGTCAATGTCCGCGGGGGGCGGCATCATCATGCCGTGGGCCGAGGGGTCGACCATGCCGTCCACGAGCACCACGCCCTCCTCGCCCGTGATGACGTCCTCTCCTCGCTCGGCGCCACACTTCCTGCACACCTTCCTCGACGCGAAGTTGTGGTCCTTGCACTGGTCGCAGAACCAGTCCCCTGGCCGGAAGCTCGACGGCACCACGCCGGCGCCATCGCCTGGCCCGAACTGCGCTCCCCCTCTTCCCCGCCCCCCTCGCATTCCTCTGCCGCCGTATCCTGTTTTGGTGTGTTTGCGAGATGAGAGCAAAAGAGAGTGAGCGCGGGAGAGTGGTGGGGTTGTGAGCGTGAGCGGGCTGGGATTGGGGGAGCCGACCTCGGCCAGAGGGCTTGCCGCGTCCGGTGGGGGCGGCGGCAAAGGCCATCGACTGCGCAGTGCCGCACTTGCGACACACCGTGCGCGACCCAAAGTTGATGTCGGCACACGTGGGACAGCGCCAGTCGTGCGCCCTGCAGACGTTTTGGGGGGGGGGGCGTGAGTCTATAGGCCTAGCCGCTAACCAAACTGGGCCAGAGCAGAGGCGGGAGTGGCAGGTCAGGCTCTCGTTACCTGTGGTGTACGGGGAACTGGGCAAAGTAGAGCGACGGATTGAAGTTGCATTTCCGACACACCTGCACGAGGGGGGGGAGAGGGAGAGTGAGAGAGAGAGAGAGAGAGAGAGGGGAGAAGGGGTGAGCGGTTGTGAGCAAAAGGCGGGAAGGTGACGGGGGACAACGGGCTTACCCTCCTCGAGGCGAAGTTGAGCTCGTTGCACGAGGCGCAGAGCCAGTCGCCTGGCCGCACGCCCATCCCGCTGAGCAGCTGCTGGTAGTAGCTGTAGTAGTTGGGATTGCTGGCCGCGTAGTAGTGGTTGGGCATCTGGCCGAGCTGCTGCTGCTGTTGCTGCTGGTGGTGATGCTGCTGCTGATGCATCTGCTGTTGCTGCTGCTGCTGCTGCTGCTGCTGTCTGAACCCCTTTCGGCCGCCCCGCTCCCTGAAATGCTGGGGCGCGCCGCCGTCGACGTGCTGCGGGTATTGGGGGCCACGCGCGTGTGTCCTCGCCCCCCCTTCGCCCTCCTCGGCCTCGCCGCCGTTGTCCTCGGCCTCGCCGCCGCCGCTGCCGTCGTCCACCACGACCAGGCCGCCGTTGGTGACGTCGACGTAACCGCCGCCGCCGCCGCCGCCGCCGAGGCTGTTCTCGCCGTCCTCCACGGGGCGCGGGGTGGAGCACTTGCGGCACACGATCCTCGACGCGAACTGGTGGTCGCCGCAGTTGATGCAGTACCAGTCCCCTGGAACGACGCCACGCCCCGACCACGGTCAGCCCAGAGCTGGCCGGCTGGCAGGCTTGCCTCTCCCTCGGCTTCCAACGCAGCAGCGACCAGATCAAACGGAAGCGTACCGGGCCTGATCTCCTCCGACTGGTGAGCGGTCTTGGCCGCCTGCGAGGCCAGGATGGCGGTCAAGCTGTTGGCATCGCTGGGGTAGACCTGCGCGTGAAGTGGAGCTGCGGGGTCAGCCTTCTCTCTCTCTCTCTCTCTCTCTCTCGCCTTCCCATCTCTCGGCGCTGCACAAGCGCCACCGGTGCGAGAAGACAAGAGAGGAGGAGAGGGGGGAGGGCACCTCGATGTAGCGGGAGCCGATGAAGCCGTTGTGGCGCTGCAGAGCGTTGTTGACCTCCTCCGCGGAGCTGAACTCCACATAAGCCACGCCTGTTTTCAAAGGGAGGGCAGACATCGGAGCGTGAGCGGGAGGAGTGGAAGAGGACATGTGCACGTATGCACACGTTTGACAAACGGGGGGAAGAGGTCGTACCAGAGGGTCGGCCGGTGTGGTCGTGAATGAGGTGGATGCCGCCGGGGACGATGTCCAGGCCGGAGAAGAACATGGCCACGTCCGCATCGGTGGCGCTCCAGGGCAGTCCTCGCATGACGATGACCTTTGTCTCCTCCTCACTCCCTGTACCACCGCGCACACGCACGCACGGGTGGTTGGTCAGTTGGACCCGAGGGTTGCGGGGAGGGGCAACCGACGCCTACCTTCAGCCAGACGCAAAAATATGGGCGGACCGCTGCGGTTGAAGTCGCGAGCAAATGCCGGATCTGATGAGCGTGTGTGTGTGTGTGTGTGTGTGTGTGTGTGTGTGTGTGTGTGTGTGTGTGTGTGGTAAGTGAGCTACTCGCACGCGCGCGACAGTGGGAGGATGGCGGTGATGCGGTGATGGGGTTACCGGTGGAGGGGTCATAATCGGGCGGAATGATCTGGGGCTGGCCAAAGTAGTGCCCGTGGCGAATCAGCTCCAGCACGATGTTACTGCGAGATCGCGGGGGAGAGAGCCGTTTCAGTATTAAAATAAGAATAAGATGAAAAAGCGCCGAGGCGGGGGCAGGTTTCTTCAATTTGGGCGGGGGCAGGTTACCTGATGTTGACGCAATCGTAGAGGCCCGAGTGGTGGCGTCCTTCCATCACCAGGTTCAGGTCTGGAACGATAAAGATGAGGCACGAGACAGCTCCGCACGCACGCACGCACACGCAGAGAGAGAGAGAGAGAGAGAGAGAGGCGTGGAGAGGAAAGGCCACATACGGCGCAGCATGGTCATGAGGGACGGCTTGTAGTGCGAGGGCTGCGGGAACACCTTGAGGAACTCCTCTTTCACATCCTGGACGTGGTGGTCCACCCGCACAAGCACCCCCACACGACACGGCGTCAGAGTGCGATGGGGCGACACTCGAAGGGGGGAAGACGGCAGGGCAAACGCACGAAGTAAGTCATGTAGTGGGGAGCGCGGGCGATGTCCTTCTTGCGCGTCTCCTGGAGGAGGCACATCTTGAGGTCCCAGTCGCCGTCGGTGAGGATACAGAAGGTTTTGCCACGTCTCGCGAAGCAGTCATCCACGTAACGATCAAACTGAGTGGAGCCGATCGGTTAGTGCGACATATACAACGTCGGGTCAGCCCCCCAAACGTGCACGCGAACTTGCGCTGCATCTCTAAAGGCCAAATGAAATGCAATCGAAGAATAACTTAAGCGAACAAAAAACCGAGATATACGCGTATAAGGGGAGAAGAAGGCACCTGGGCCATGGCCTCGTGGAGGAGAGGGGCCTCCCTGAGCTTATCATCCGTGATGCCGGTCAGCTTGACGCAGAAGGGCGTGAGCTGTGAAGTCCATTCAGGCCGCACGTAAATTTGCCGCTTGTCAATCACTTGCTGATTGACGAGGTCGATGACGACCCACGGGAACTCGATAATTTCCTGGTTCTCGCGTGTGACCTTGGGCTGCTCCCCTTCGTCGCAAGTGGCCTCGAAGTCGATTACAACCAAGTAGTCGAATTCGTGATGGTTCAGCACCTGTTGGTGATGCTGTAGAGGCACCATTTGCTGCTGGTGTTGCCCAACCACCACATACTCGTTCTCCATGCCAGCCCCCCCAAAGATGTTGCCTATCTATCAATCCACCCGCCGATGGTGGCACGCCTTTCGATTTGATCTAGCAAATCGGCCGTTTGTTTTTATGGCAGCTGTTTTTTCGTTTCCATAAAGAAAAAGAAAAAGAAAATCGCAAACACAAAACGAAACGCAAGATGGAGCACGAGAAGACGGAGGAAGTAGCCCGCCCTACGCCGGAGGAGAAAATCGCGTTCGACGAGCCGGAAGAAGGGGGGGATGAAGACGACTACGAAAGCCAAGTGCCGGTGGATCCTTATTTATGTATGCGCTTGCGCCTATTCTGATTCGCTGGTCGGCATAGTTCGGCCTCTTATGTCGCTATCGCTGGCAGATCGATTTGTGAAGCGGGTGCCGCAGCGACCCCACACGCGTAAGAACGACATCTACGTGTCTCGGTCCTCCAGCTTCGTGGCCATGCAGAAGCGTGCTCTTCGGCTCCTGCACGAAGGGTAACGACACGCCTCTTTGACCTCGCGCCACCCTCTCACTCTCTACCCTACTTACCTGGTTCACCTTGTCCACGCACACAGCGAGACAGAAGTGGTCATTCATGCCCTCAGTGCCGCGATGGAGAAGGTATCTTGCATGGCTGCCCATCATCGCCACTCAAGTGGGTGCTGTGGGTGGTCAGGCTACAGTGCTGGTCGAACTCATCTGTACCTTTTTCAGGCTTGCGACTTGGCCAGGAGTCTGGTCGAGCAGAGCAATGGAACACTGGCCCTTGCGCCGTCCACCACCACAGTCACTCTAATCGACGAGTACGAGCCACTCAAACCGGTACCTACACCCCTCATGCATCGCTGCTTCCTTCGCAACGCGGACGCGCTTTGAACCTGAAGCTGGCAACTCACCTCGTGACCATGGTATATTACCATCCTTCTTCTTCCAGGGCCTTGAGCCGATCACTCAAGTGCGTTACAACTCTGCGCTGCACATTCGCGCGTACAGAATAAACAAGTAAACCCCTTTGCACGTGAGACACCGTTGGTGAAACCCACAGCTCTTCTCCTACTCTCTCTTGTACTCCTTTTGCCTTCCCCGGCACACCGTTTTTTTCTCTATTTTCCTGTTTTTGGGTTCTTTTTCTTTTTTGCCCCTCATCAGCCCGACCAGCAACAATGAAGTCGCAGAAGACCTACATCTACAAGGGTATCCGCACTTTTGAGATTTCAATTTAAGTTGAATTTTGCATCGCTTGCAATTCATGAATTGATGGATTGAATGATTTTTCTCAAGTTCGTTCTTGTTTGTTCAATCAATGAATCATATGGTTACATGGTCGTACGCAGACGTGTTCACCGGAGATGAGATGTTCTCGGTCTGCTACCCCTTCACGGTCGTCGACGACATCGTGTACGAGGTCGAGGGCAAGCTGGTGACGGCCGGCGGTGCGGTCGACGTCGACGTGGGCTGTGGTGACGCCTTTGGCGGCGGCGACGCCGAGCAGCTGGCGGACGCGGCGGAGACGGTCATCAACGTCGTCTATTCGCACCGCCTCGTGGAGACCTCCTTCGCCAAGTCCGACTTCGTCAAGTACATCAAGGCCTACATGAACAAGGTCAAGGGCTACCTCAGGAAGACCAACCCAGGTGAGACGAAGGGCTCCGCTGCCTTCATGAAGGGCGCTGCGCGCTATGATCGACACACTTGCATGCGCGTGCGGTCGTGCTTCTCACCTCTTGCTTATGTGCGTGTGTCGATCGATCAGAGCGCGTAGCGCCCTTCATGAAGGCAGCGGAGCCCTTCGTCATGAAGATGTTGAAGAACTTTGACGAGTACAGCTTCTACATGGGTGAGTCGATGGATTCCGAGGCCGCCATCGCCTTTGGCTTCTACCGGTCGGACGAGGCCACGCCCACGCCTCGATTCTACTTCTTCAAGGACGGCCTCTCCCTCCAGCACCCCGGCTTCGGCAAGAGCCTCGAACACCCCGTGCAAGAGCGTGCCTAACGCCGTAGTTATGCCACACGTTTATACAAACACTTTGCAACTCTGTCCACACAAAGAAGAGGGAAAGGGCGGGACTCGAAGCCGTGACCAGGATTGGGGCGGAGCTTGGGGTGGGCCTCTAGCCGAAATTTCGGCGGAGGTGCGTGAAGAGAGCAGGCAAGGCTCGCTGCTGCACACAGCACGGCTGGCAGCCTCGTGCTCGAGAGGGCGACCTCGGGCCACATCTTGGAAGATAGGTGGCAGGGATCGTGTGTTGCGATCCCTGGACGGCACGTACCGTGAGTTTTCAAATTTACTCAGCTCCTTCACAACACTGCCCCCATCCGCTCCTTCTCCCATTTTCCTTCTCCGCCTTTGCTCGCCACTTCTCTCTGCCTCTGCAAACTTCTTCGGATCAGGTCTCTCTCCTTTCCTTTCCTCTCCTCTCCTTGAGCTGGCCAACAGCGTGGCTCTTGCGTTTTGTGAGCTCTTTTTCTTCGAGTCGAGGCCATTGCCGTAGCTCAAAGCTCCACACTCTGTGTGTGGCCATACCACAGCCGTCCCGGCCAAGCACCCACAACATCCACCTAGCATTCAACCAACGAGCCAGAGTTGCCAGAAACACGTGTTGACATTGACAGGGGATGAGAGAAACGATGGCCACCTCGACCTCGGCTCTCCCCGCTTCGCTGTTCCGTACAGACGCCCGAGACCCGATGGAGGAAGGTGCGAGCCAGCAACCTCCCCCCCCCCTCGCTTACACTTTTCGCAGTCTTTCCATTTTTCCTTGCCATTCCACGAGTAGCTGTTGTTTGTAGCTCAACTGGCGTTCCATTTGAAACTCTCTTCTTTGGTGTTCTATCTCCGCGCTGCAGAGCCCTCCCAGCTGGGTGCCTTTGCGGTGCTGCCGCACGAAGTGCTTCTGATCGTACCCTCCCCCCTTCATGGCTTCCTTGCTTTCCACCGCTCCACAGTCCCTTACCACACGTGCTCCCCTGGTGGGTGCCAGGCCCTGTCGTACATCCAACCCAAGGACCTGCTTACGAGCGTATCGCTCGTGTCCAAGTCCTTTCGGGGCTTTGCCCTCGACGACCACCTCTGGCGGGTAACCACCACTCACATCTCCCCTTCTTCCAGCCAAGTTGTTGTACCACACGCCACTCACGACCAACGGGCCCCTAGCGCTTGTGCTTGCTCAGGTGGGGCGAGTCCATCCTCAGAGAGACCGAGGCCGGCCGCAATCCCGACGAGGGCGTGAAGTCGTGCCGCCGAAAGGTGCAGCTATCCCTTGCGTCTAGCCTTGCCTCTCCGTCGTTGTGACGTCGACCACCAGGCGGCGGCGGGAGGACTCACTTGGGTTGCGCGGTGGTCTGTGTTTCGTGTTTGTGTTTGTGTTCAGCTGCAGTGGGGCTGGGTCTACCGATGGAGGAGCCTGGTCGAACGCAACTGGTGGCGCGGCCGATGCAGCACCACGACCATCGCCTGCCCTGCCGAGATCACCTGCGTGCAGACCGACGGCCTCACGATCGCCTCGGGCTCCTACGACCACAAAATCCGGGTGCGTGCGTGTGCGCAGCTTGCCCCCTGTCGCTCCCTCTCTTCCTCGCGTCGAGGGCTAACTGGACGATGGACTCTGGACGGGGCAGGTGTGGGACCTGGTCAAAGCGCAGTGGATAGGCGATGCCGAAGCGATAGACGAAAACAACGTCGACCTCGATGAGGAACACGAACCCACCGGCGGAGACAACGAGGTGCAGAGATAGAGCGGTCAAATGGACCCTCCGAACCGGTAGACTCACTCTTCTTCTGGTGTGTGCGCTCGTGTGATCGCTCAGGGATTCTCGCTCAAAGCCAAGAAGCACGTGCCCACAAAGGTGCTGGCGGGCCACTCGCATCGAGTGTATTGCCTGCAGTTCAGCGGCAACTCCCTGGTACTCCTTCCTCGCTCAGCTCATCCCACCACCGATCGCGACAAACACTTTCTCTCTCTCACCGCGCGTGACACCCTGGCTTTCTCGCTTCGCAGGTGAGTGGCTCGGACGATCACAGTATCAAGAAGTGGGACATCGAGCAGGCCCGATGCAATCACACGTTCGTTGGTATAATTTGGACTCTCACTCTTGCTTTGTACAAGCCCACACAATGCGTCGCTCACTCCCCGTGCGCCCGTGCATGGAAATATGTCTCCTCAGGCCACTCGCGCGCTGTGCGCACGCTGCAATTCGGGAGCGACGGCGTGCTCGTGTCGGGCTCATACGACAAGACCGTCAAAGGTAGGCCCCAGCATACGTCGTGCTGGCGCCATTATGAGAGCGGGTCTCACGCACTCACCCCACGCTCTGTGTGGCTGTTAACCGCTCTCAGTGTGGGACATGGCCACGGGCAGGGAGAGGGCCACCCTGCGGGGTCACTCCACGTGCATATGCTGCCTCAAGTTCGATGACAGGATGATCGTGAGCGGAAGCTTCAAGGCCATCATGCTATGGGACACCAAGACCTACAAGCCCATCACGTGCGCCTCTCCTCTACCGAGAGTGGTTGCTTCATAAACACAGGGGGAGCCGGCACGTCCAGCTCATGATGATTGTCGACGCGCCATTTCCGCAGGGAACTGCAGGGACACGACAGTTGGGTGACGGGCCTCCAGTTCGACGACGTGAAGCTGGTGAGCGGGTCGATGGACAACACGATCAAGATGTGGGACCTTCGCAACACGTCCTACCCCTACGTACGAACCTACAAGCGCCAGAGAGCGTTCCCGTTACTGCAAACCGGCGCTCGACTAATCACCTCATTCCTCTCTTTTTTCTCTCTCTCGCACTCTCACGCTCTGTGCGTTCTGCTCTGTGGTACAGTGGACGCTCGGCGAGCACTCGAAGCGAGTGCGATGTCTGCAGTACGACGACAGGAAGCTGTGTTCGGGGAGCTACGACTTCACGATCAAGGTGTGGGACCTGTCCGAGCTGGCCGAGGTGGTGACGCTCAGGGGCCACAACGCCTCGGCCCGATCCCTCCACTTCACCGACGACGTACTGGTCTCCGGCTCGCTCGACAAGTCGATCAAGATCTGGGACTTCTCCGCCAACGTGCCCTTCGAGTGAGGTCTTTATCAACTGATAAATATAATGGACTGTACATATTTATTTCTTTTTATTTCTTTTCATATATATATTTGAAATGATTATTTGCTTTATTGTAGGAGGCTAAAAAGATATTCGGTGATGGCCCTCAGCTCTAGGGCATGAGGTTGGTGGTGAAGATCTGCTTCATGATGTACGGCAGCTTGGCGGTGTCGAGGCAGAGGTAGCTGCGGCCCACCGGGAGGTCGCGTCGCCACCGGTCGGCCTCGTCGTGGAAGGACGCGATGAAGATGACGTAGCTGTTCACCTTCTTCTCGGTCGCTCCCGTGATCAGCTTACCGATCTCCTTCGGCGGTATCCCGTACCTGGCGCAGGCCTCGAGGCATCAGCACCACGCACACAGACGAGTGGGGGGGGGGGGCAAGGCACCGGCCCAAGTTGGCGTCGGAGAGAAGGAAGACGAAGTAGTCATCGCCCTCTTCGGCGAGCACCCGATCGATCGCCACCTCGAGGGCCTTGAAGCGAGCATCGCCCCACACAGGTCAGTAAAATGGGGAAGGCAGAGGGGGGGGTCACTCCTAACACACCTCGACGGTGGAGTCGCCGCTGGGGCAGTACTCGGTGTGGGCGTGCATTCTGCGCAGCACCTTGAGCGCCTCGTTCTCGTTCTTCGGCGGCTTACCAAACTCGACAAAGGGGATGTCCGGCCCATCACCTGAGAAGCGGCGGGTCATCACGGTTGTTTGCAAACCAAAGTGTGTGCGTGCACATGTGCCGTACCGGCATGTCCGACAATGGCGTAGGAATATTTGTGCTCGAAGCCCTTGAACGACTCCATGATCATCACCACCGTCTCCAGCATCCGTTCCAAGCGACTAACCGCGCGCAGCGAGCTCATCAATGAATAAACTCCCTTGTGTGCGTTGCGTGTTGCGTTTGTTGTTGTACCGATCGGCCTGGTTGAAGCGGTACATGGAGGCCGACACGTCGAATGCAAAGACCAGGCGCTTGGGCTTCTCCTGTGGGCCGCCGGGGGTGGGGTCGTGCTCGCCCCGGTGCTTGTAGATGGTCTTCTCCCCCGTGATCCCCTCCACCAGTCGCCTGCGCCCAATCCAGTGCCAAGTGAGTGGGGGGGGGTTCAGCTGTGCTGTGTCTGACACCGCGCGCGTACATGTCGTCGAGGTCGCCCGAGGTCTTGAGCTTGAGCCACTGGCGCTCCTTGGCCTTGGCGTCCACCGCCGCGAGGATCACCCGCAACTGGCTCACCTGCACACGAGCCGTATGAAAAGTGCCCTGTGTGCCAGGAGCAACGCAACACGACGCGAAGCGGCCCCCCCCCCACAAACCTGCTGCGAGACGGCCTGGAGGTAGTTGGAGTAGAGCTGCAGGTCGCCTTCGGTCATGTCGATCTCTCGCAGCTTCTTCTCCAGCGCTTTCTAGTGATGAGAGCGGATCGTCCAAGCCCATGAAAAAGAGAGAGATAGAAAGAGAGGACGTGAGCTAGTCTGAGAGGGAGAGAAGGCGCGCGGGGGGAGAGTGATGGGCACACCTTGGCCATTTCCTTGGCAGCCGCCTTGACTTCGGCCGAGACCGACTCCTTCTCGGCTTCCGTGAGCTGGTGCACTTGGTGGCCGCTGTCCGAACGATACGCGCCTGTGTGCCCCCCCCCCCAAAATGGAGTGAACTCTCTGCCATTTGTGATGATGGCGGGTGACGGCACACGGACCTCCCTTGCCGCCGAGCCCGGCCGTGTCGCGTCCGCCGGAGCCTCCGGCCCACGTGTTCCCGCCAAAGTGGGGCGTGTTCTCGGGATCGATCTTGCCGTGCTTGGGGCCCTCGGCCTCCTTTCCGTTGTGCTCGTACTCGATCTCCAGGGACGACGAGCCGTCCTCGTTGACCGCTGCCTGCGACAGCCCCACGATCGACTTCCATCTTTCGCGCCGACACACACAACACACAACACACAACAACACAACAACACACATCGTTCATATCGAAGTGAGTGCGATGCAACTCAGGCAGCGTGGAGTTTGTGTTGGAAGGGGGGAACAGTACCGCTGCAGGCTGTCCTCGATGGCCGGCGTGTCGACTTCGAGCACTGCGACGGTGCCGTCCTCCCACAGGAGGGCCACCTCGCCGCTCTCCAGCTCGCACAGGCTCAGCACCTCGTTCGTCGAACCACGGAACTGCAGTCGACGTATATTGTTGAAGCAAGACCTCTCGGCGTGATGGAGCATTGGGGGGGGGAGGTTGAAGGTGGTCGTACGCGGGCCATCGGGTGGTCGGGCCTGGACAAGCGCTTCTTGAAGCGGAGGTCGTCCTTCTGCTTGGTGTCGATGCCCAGGAGGTGCGCGTGCGACAGCGGGATGCTGCGCACGGTCCTGGAGTCGAGGCTGAGCACCTCCAGCACGCCGTCGTCGGGCTCACCCATGCCCGCGCCTGCGTGGCGACCGATCAGACGGCGCGGTCGTCCCTCACCTCAACGAGCCTAAGGCCTTACCTTTGAGCGAGCGCCTGCGGGCGAGCGTGAGCAGTTGACGGGAGCGGCGCAGGTAGAGGGCGCGCTCGTTGACGACAACCTCTGATGCGGCGGCGGCGGCCGACTCCTCCCCGCCCCCAATCACGGCGTCGGCGGCGCCCGGTCGAGGCAGAGAGTGGATGGCGAGGCCGGCGCCTCCGCCGACGTCGCCGCGGGCCAGCAGAAGCGACGCCGAGGCCGAGGGGGCGACCAGGTCGGCGTAGGACGGCACCGCGCGATGCGGGTCGGCGGACGACAGGAACGTGGCGGCGGGCTGGGCGTCGGTCGACATGAACGCGTATTGGGTGGGGAAGCTCGACGGGGCGGTGGGGAGCCCGGGGACCGCAGCGGCCGGCCGTGGCGTGTGGTGGGGCGCCTCCAGCGGCGAGCGCAGGAGCGAAGCCCATCGCTGGGCGGTGGAGGCGCCGGCGGATGGGGCGAGCGGCCAGCGGCCGATGAACAACAGGTGGTCACGCTTGCCGGCGTCCTCGACGATGACGACGTCGGGGCTCGGCAGGAAGACCCGGTGGAGCTTGAAGTGGTGAGGCATGAAGTACCGGTGCACGCTCGAGTCCCGCAAGTCCACGAAGAGCAGCAGGCGGCCCTCCTTCTGGTAGAGCACCAGCACCTCCCGCCCGCTGCCGGGTTCGGCGTGGTCGCCGGAGGCGGCTGCCAGCGCGAGGGCATCGCACAACGTCAGGGACGCAGGGCGCTGTGGCCGCTGCGAGGACAGATAGAGCTTGTTCCCTTTACGCACATAGGAACGCCAATTTGGCATGAGATGTTGTGTCCTCTTATGGGTGAAAGTGTGTGTGTGTGTGTGTGTGTGTGTGTGTGTGTGTGTGTGTGTGTGTGTGTGTGTGTGTTTTAATAATGCAGGGAAGCAACTCGTCAATGGGTGGTGAAGCGGCAGAGCTGGCAAAGGACTTCGAGAACACGCTGGTGAATTACTTCACCCACATGGGCAACGAACGGCAGCTCCAATTCCAGCCCTCCCTCATTCGTCAATACGACTTTTCCGCCGTACGCGTAGCCCTCGTCACGAGCGTGCCGGGTTATCACTCGCGTATGCTCCTCCCCTTGTCTCAGCAGATCATCTCCGCATCTCCCTCCTCGCCATCATGTGGTACCGCAGTAGAGCTTCGTCGCGGCTCACTACGCTCTCGCGTTCACGACGCTCTGGCGCAGGAGCGACCCTGAACAGGTATGGCCACATGCGCATGCGGAGCCTTTTATCGAAGGTCCGCATGCAGGCCGACGTGGAGAGGCAGTCGTCAGTGGCCTGCCAGTTCTCCTCGGTCGGCTCCCTATCCGCCAACTGGGTGGAAGAGGAGTTTGGTCAGAGTCTCATGGCCTCGAGTGACGGGGAAGTAGGTCTCCGCGCCTCTGCGCCTTGAAGCGAGCAAGGCTCATCAGTGATGCGTCTCTCTATTCTCTCCTCAATGGCAGCATACGAAGAGGGCGGATGTGGAGCTCGTGTGGCCAACAGCGGAGTACGTGCGGAGTTCCATCGATGGCTACGCCGCTGGGGGTACGACGCCACCGCCTCTACAGAGCGCGCTGCTCTGCGCCTAGGTCGACTTACCTTTGGTCGACGACGATGCATCACTGAATCACTGTGCCGGTGGTAAAACCAGGCTCTCTTTGCTTTGGAGCCAGCAACAGGAAGGAGTTCATGACGCCCCTGTTCCGGCAGTACAAGGCCATGCAGGAGGGCCGAAGCCGGGTCACGCCCCACATCAAGTGTTTCACGCGACACCGCGACTCTCGTTTGGCCTGGTACCTGTCCTCGCATCTTTCCCAGCGTCTTCGTCCTGGAGTCCAGGAACATGAGCCGATAGCCCACCCACACCTCAACCCGCGCTTCCCCCCTCAGGATTTGCCTGACCAGCGCCAACATGTCCAAAGCCGCGTGGGGAGCTTTGCAGAAGAGCAACACACAGCTGATGATCCGCAACTTCGAGATAGGGGTTCTGTTCATTCCCTCGCACTTCAATAACCGGTCCTTCGTGGCCGGGCCTGCGCCATCCACTCCCGCCCCCGGTAATTCCTCCTCGTCCACCTCTTTCCCGTGTCACAGCGTCCTGGCCGCTCATCTTTTTTTTTTTGGCCGGGTGGTAGCCACAGTGGTGGTTCCGCTGCCCTACCGTATCGAGCCGCTTGAGCGCTACGGGCCGCACGACGAGCCCTGGATCTGGGATGTCCCCCATCCCGAACCCGACACACACGGCCTAACAAGAGGCGTGTGAACACTTGAGCTGCAACAAGGGGTTATTTTAAAATTCGCTTGTACCGCCGCTGTCTGGTTCATTGTGTGTGTGTGTGTGTGTGTGTGTGTGTGTGTGTGTGTGTGTGTGTGTGTGTGCCGACCAAGAGACTAACAGGAAGGTTCGAGAATGTGTGGTGGTTGTATGACGACGACAGTAGGTACAAGATGAAGCGGCGAAGAGGAGAGAAAGAGTGTGAGTGAGTGAGAAGAGAAAATCACGGCGCCTTTGAAGTGACGATGCGAGCAATGTCGGTGAGCGAGACAACGCCTTGCGGCTTCATCGTGGTGGGCTCGACGACGAAGACCCTGTGGACGCGTCCCTCGGCCAGCTTCTTGACTACTGTTTGCAGCGGCGTAGTGGGAATGCACCACACGCGGAAGCTCTTGCACTGGTGGCCCTCCTCCGTTCGCACGTGTTCGAGGAACTGGATGACGGGGAGCAGGAGAGCCTGGAACCTATAGTCTCTTATAAGCTTCAGGTCGGTCGCGCTAAGACAGCCCTGGAACGCGCCCTCGCTATCCACCACCGCCACTGCGCTTAGACCTGACCCACAACCACACATATCAGTAGTAGGTCAGTACTCGCTACTCGCAGGGGAGGTGGGGAGCGGTGGGGACAAAACGCACCCTTGGAGTGCATGGTAATGAAGGCGTCGATGGCCTTGGTGTCGCTGGATACGGAGACGACCTTGTCGGCTCCACTCACGAGGCCGAGGTCGCTGATGGAGGCGTGGGCGCGTTCCTTGCCGAGGTACTTCTCAGGGTCGGTGGCGAGGAAGCGGTTGGCGTCGGTTTGAGTCAGCATGGCCACGATACGGGTAGGGTCCTCAGAGTCGACCACGGGCACTCGATGCACCCCGCGCGCGAAGTTGCGCAGGACTTCGATCAGTGGTGCGCCCAGAGTGCAGGGAAGGAACGGGTTTCGTGTGGACAGATTCGCCTGTGGAGTGGTAGAGTGACACACCATGACAAGGAATAAGAGTGTAAACACATATTAGAGCTCTATAATACAACGCTGCCGCAGAGGCGGTGGGAGGGGGAGGAGTACGTGCCTCTGAGGCAACATTGGCGGCGTTGAAGCGTTCGCTGCGCTGGACGAGCATGTCCATGTCGTCGTGGTGAAGGTTGGTCGAGGGGGGCGACACGCGTGATTCGAAAGGCTCCGAAGCGACCTGGAGCAGGAACGACAACACGTCGAGAACGTCGACCAGACCTTCGCATTTGGACTCGAAATCAATGACAGGCGCGGCAAGGATGTGGTGGCGGTAGAGCGTGTCAAGGACCTCCTTCACAGTGGCCGACTTAGTGACTACGTGTATCTGGGCAGGAAGCTGTTGGTGGCTAAGGACGTCTCTCACGGTGGCGGTCTCCATTTGCGTGTTGGGATGCTATGCGGCCGTGGCAGTTGGGAGTGTCGTAGCAAGTTGTGTTGATGATTGTGGCCGCCAGAGGCACCCTCTGCGGCTTTAAAAAGGTCGTTGCGCCATTTTCTGCAAGGTTTCGCTGAGATATGCGTGGGGAGTATACCATTTCTCAGCAAATTTTCGCTTCATCTCTAAAAAGATAAATTAGTAGTAGGCGGCAGATCTCTGGTTGGCCAATGGAGTGCGCTAATGCTTAGCCACGTAGACCACGTTAATTGAGAAACTGAGCGGCGTAGTAGTAGAGACCGCGGTTTTACCTTTGCTAGCCTCGCCAAGGGGACGAGAGCAGCGTAGTAGCCCAACAACGCCGCCTTCTCATCTCCACAACCTGATGGATCCCGCTCACGAGACTCACACATTTATTGTTCACAACGTTGTTCAGCTCACTGTCTCTGCAGGATGTCAAGTTCCTTGCTGTCGTTGAAGATGTGGTCGTCGGTGGTGTGGTCGTCGTCGGAGTGGTCGTCGGCAGTGTGGTGGTCGGTGGAGTGGTCGTCGTCAGCGTGGTCGTCATCAGCGTGGTCGTCAGCAGCGTGGTCGTCAGCAGCGTGGTTGGCATGGCCGTCGTTGGTGTGGTCGTCGGCATGGCGGTGAGGGCGGTGGCAGCGGTAAGCGTGGTCTTTGATGCGGTGTAGCGGTCGGTGTTGTTGGCGTGGTGGTCGGCGTGGTGGTCGGCGTGGTGGGCGGCGTGGCGGGCGGCGGGGCCATGAGCATGGTGGTTCGGTGCACGCATTCTACCCACCCTGCCTCTTCCCACTTTCTACCCGCCCCGCCTCTCCTCGGCTTCTCCACGCCTCGCCTCTCCCCACCTTCTCCCCACCCCACCTCTCCCCGCCTTCTCCCTGCCTCTCCCCACCCCGCCTGAGAAGTTATCTTCGTGGACTCAGTTGATCTTGGTCAGGTCCTCTTGAATGACGCTGATGAGCTCCTTCTCAGACATGTCTACATAGAGCATCTCCTCATCAAACTGGCCCACCTTCTTGGTGATCTTGTGGTCGAAGAACTCCCTGAGGTGGCCATTGAGTGCATTGTGTCCACCCACAAGCAGGTTCTGCTTGCAGACTGTTGAGAACTTGGCCAGTGCAATGGCCTTTGCTTGTGCTCCACCTGATGTGAAAAGTGTGTGGGCCATGATTCAGAGAGAGAGAGAGAGAGAGAGTCATGCAGTGAGGTTAGATCAAGGCCTTGACCTGTCACCAAAAGCGCCATGTACACATGTGGTGCTTGGTTGGGGTAGGTGGTTGGGTGTGGCAGCACAAAGTGGAGGCATGTGGGTGTGGAGGGAATGACCAACACCACCCCTGCCAGTAAAAATAAAATAAGTATTTTAATTACCACTTTGGGTTGGGGTGGGTGCATCAGGCTGTGGCATGGTCACCTGTAAAGGCAGTGAAGGCAGAGGCATGTTCTGCACAGCAACATTTTGGTTAGGATGGGAACACAGGAGAGGGATGGCCTTGTACCAGAAATGGTCATGGCACCTGGAGGAAGGGCACCAGCTCTTGCATGGCAGATTCCTTGCTGGAAGTCAAAGATGCTTTCCAGAACATCACTGTCATATTCACATGCAAGAAGCTCCCACTTGTGTGCAACAAGGAGCCTACAGGGAAGCAATGGCAAAGTAAGCAAGGTGGCGCTGTCAGTGCAAGCTGGTACATACTTGTTCTCCTCATTGTTGGCACTAGATGTTCCTTCACTAGGGAGAGACTTGACACTGGAGGTCAAGCTGCCACTGTGGAGCAAATGATATATGATGATGGTGCACAGGCAAGGAGGTCCAGCAAACAAGAGGGTGGCAGTTGTGTGGCAGACTGCTTTGCTGCAAGCCTATGGTCTGCCACCTGGATGCTTGCCACCAATCAAGCTTGAAGGGGTGGCAGCATTGGTGTGACCCACTGATATGAGAGATTTAGTATCCAAGTAAGCACTGCAACAAGGCTGCAACAGGGGGCGACACACTGTAAACATTGGATTCATATCAGATTGCTCAGCCACACTGGCAATTTGATCCATCAAATTAGTGGCATCATCTGTGAGGTCTGTGAGGTCATGTGTGAGGTCAAGAGCCTCTGCTTGCACTCCACACAGCTGGCTGATGCCACCATTGAAAATCTGCCAAACTCCATCCTCACCAACTTGATTGCAGAGGGATTGGAGCTTGCTGACCTCAAGCATGCACTCAAGTTTTTGCTTCTTTTTTTATTGGCCACAGCCTCCTTCTCATTGCACTGCCTCGACATGTGCTATGGCATTGCATTGGGCAATGTCATACTCCAACCAGTGGAAGTTGCCTGCCACATCATCCAGTCAGATGAGCTCATGGCACTGCAGGAAGGTGGGAGCCATACTTCTCTTGTCCCAGCACAAGCAGTAGTGGAACTCATCACAGCTAAGTAAGTATTAAAGATGATATATTTCTGCCCAGACAGGGGCAGGGGAAGAATAAATGTCACCCAGCAGCCACAAATAATTTGACAACAGTAACAGCAAGGGCATGTAAAAGGTAAGCAGTTTTACTAAATTGGAGAAACAATCTGCACACCAAAACCAACAGCTATGATGCAATTTGGTGTTTCAGTGGAGCAATGGTCAGTGTCACTCCAAGCCCACACCTCAAGCAAACAACCCCCCCCAACAAGAAGCTCCAGTCTCTACCCAAAGACATGTCACACTCACATGATCTTTCATCTACAACAGTGCCAGCATCATTGTCTTCACCAGCAGAGATTGCCCGACCAGTCACAGCAGGACAGCCCACAACACACAGATTAGCAATGACAGCAGCTACAGCCCTGACTGGGTCACACCACCCAGTGCAAATTCTACCAGCACCAGCAAGCAACCCAAGCAGCAGTGGCAGTGGCAGTGGTGGTGGTGGCAGTAGCCATGGCATGGGTAGAAGTGCTGTGCTTGCTCTACAGCAGTACCATCAACTACAGCAGCACCATCTGGCTGCATTGGTGGCCACAAGAGCAGTGACACCATCACCTCTCTGGGCCATGCAAGTCATTGTCATGGCACTGCCTCCACAACAGCAGCAGCAGCAACTCACAGCAATCTCAGCCATCAGGCAGTGTTGGCTTGCCCTGTGCAACAAAGGCCTCCTCCCTTGGTTGTCACCACAGCACCACCACACCAACAATCCAACCAAGTTGCCCCACTGCCAACACACACAACAAGCAAGCTGAAACAATGAGACAAACTTGAAGCAGGAGTGCAAGGTGCACATCAACCCATCCCATTCCCATCTCAACAAAGGCATAACAATTCTGAGGCAACAGATGCAGCATCCAGTATACAACAAGGACCAGTGGATGGCAGTGCAGCCAGACCTGGGCTGAATGACCAAGAACAGGCAAAACGAAATCAAAGCAACATCCATGTGATCTTCTATGCCAAGGAGGAGAGATTGCACACACTGGGACTGCAGCCCAACCCAACAAGAAAGTGAAAGAGACCACTGGCGTGGGTGTGTGATGAGGATAGTGACAGAAGACAGCATGACAACATGATCTGGAACAAGGTGACACACATTTCCAACCTGGTCAGGTGGCTTACCAACACAGTGGAGATGAAGTGCAAGTTCCTACATGGCAATGATGCAACAGAGATGGCAATGGAGGTGCTTACACATCTACATGCAACAGCCCAACTGGGGAAATGCAAGGGCTTATGGCAATGGGCGAAACAACAAAACTCAGACCAATGCTGGGCAGAAGGTTTGTGCATCTACAACAATTATATGTGCCTGGACCAGGTCTGGGCAGAAAGAAGTAATATAGAGGGTTAGGGTTTAGGCTACAGCACGCAATAGTAGTTGTCTGACATGTTTGCCAACATGTTGATATGGTTACTAGGCTTTTTTGGCAAAGTTGGTATATTTTTGGCAGAATTGTTCAAAAAATTCAACAGAAATAATTATATTTTACGGTTGCGGGATTGTTGCTCAACACTAAACAAATACATACTTGTAGTAGAGCATGAGCTCTTCAAAATGAGCCTATGTAGAGCTTCAGAAACTCAGCCATTGAGGAGAAATATTGAAAACAATGTTTGCGTAGCTGATAGTGTCCATATACAATCTTCCGCGAGCTTTGCAATGTGGTAATAAGGCAATTATTAGAGGAGTGCATCTGACTGGGAATATTACAGGCTACAGGATGATATGTAGTTTGCCCAGGTTCAGAGGTGATTCTGCAGTGAAAGACAATTTACAAGTCGTATTTTTTACCTTTGTAACGTATGTGTTTGGCATATGTGTGTCTTGTGTGTCTGTGTGTGTGTGGTGCTATGCTCCCTATAAACTCAAAATCAGTAACACATACACACACAAACACACCAACAACAACAACAACAACAACAACAACCAAAGTAAAAGATATCATCTCTAAACAAACAACCCTTGAAAAAACATAGCAAGATAAGATGGCAAAAACAAACTGTATTTGTTGTTGTTGTTGTTGCTTTCTGTTAAAGAATACCTGGTGGTTTTTTGTGTTGTCAAGTGTTCAGAACAGATTCGCCTGGAGTAGGAAAGCCTCAACACATTCAAGGGCATTTCCCATCTGGTCAAAAGGCTCCCAGCTGTTAAAGTCAGCTGAGTAGCCAGCCCACTTGACCAGGACTTCCAGCTGTCCAGCCTCGCCAACTCTGATCTGCTGTATCTCTTCCACTTCACCATAGACCTCTTCTACCTCATCTTCCTCCTCTTCCTCTTCTACCTCCTCTTCCTCTTCTTCCTCTGCTTCCTCTGCTTCCTCTTCTTCCTCCTTCTTCCTCCTCTTCTGCTGTCTTCTCTTGTGGCCAGAGATGGCCTCCCACTGACTGTCGTCAGCAGTGACTCTGGCCTGGCGTTTCTTCATGTTGACTCTCTGGACCTTGGCCTCTGGCTCAAGAGCTGAAGCCATCTTCCTCTCCACCTCAGCCATGACCTTGCCATCAGCCTCAGCCACCTTGCCAGAATTGGCTGCCTTGAGAGTGCCCTTGTGCTTCTTGTGAAGATCATGCCTGCATGGTGGTTATGTCAAAAAAGAGTGAGTGTGTGTGTGTGTGTGAGAGAGAGAGAGAGAGAGATAGAGGGAAGTGCAAAAGAGGGTACAACTTGACACCTGTTATAGACACTCTTCATGATTTTGACTGACACTCCCAGGTAGTCACTGAACCGGTTGTGGAAGTGCTCCAGAGTCTCACCTTCCTCCATAGGAATTCTCTCTGTCATGGGTATAATTATATGTGAGTGTGTGGTGGTGGTGGTGGTGGTGGTGGAGGAGGAGGAGGAGGAGGAGCACCAGCAAAGATGTCAGTGCAAGTCATCCTCCTGAAGTCTATGGCTGTGGTGGTGAGCTCAGGGTTGAACTCCTTGACCAGGGCATTGAGCTGGAGAGCAAATGTGGTGGTGCTGAGAGGCATGCCACCAGAGCTGAGCCAGAGAGCCAAGGGAGGCTGAGCAGGGTCTTTGCAGAGGAAAGGCCTCACCCTCTGCTTGAAGAACTCTATGTAGGTAAAGAGTTGGGGAGGCAGAGGCAGGTGGTCTGTATTGACCCTGGTGACCTTTTCATCACCAACCTGCATGACCATCTCCTCCTCATCCCACTTGAGGTGGTCCACATAGAGGTTCACAAAGACCTGCTTTCTCAGACCACCACCAAGGTAAAGCATCATGCCCATGAGACACCTCTGGAGAAGCAGGGCTCTCCTCCTCCTGAGCTTCCTTGACTTGCCAGGGAGCTGGCTTATCTCAGCTGGAGTTCTGATTTTACAGAAGAGGTCAACATGGGCTGCCCATTCCTTGAGGAGCCATGAGAAGAATGCCACTCCCTCCTCTTTGGTAAAGAACTTGCCTATTAAGACCAGGTGTATAGATATATATATATACACACATACACACAGAGAGAGAATGTAAAGTCAGAGTCTAGCATATACATGGATACTGTGTATGCATGTGAGAGAAGGGGTATTGTTTTACCATTGGCAGTCATGTGCTTCTCATCTGCTAGCAGCACTCTATTCTTTGCTGCTTGGAGCTTGTGCCTGTTAGCTGCTCTCCCCAATAGCTTCTTGCAAACAATGAGGTTGGTGAGCTCCTTGTTGGTGGCCTCCTTGAGCTCAGTCCTGAGGAACTTGACAAAGCCCTTGACCAGCCAGCACTTGTTCCTGACTGTTGAACCTGGACCATAATAGGCCTCCAGCCAGGTGATCCACTCCTTTACCCTCTCAGGATCCTGGAGCAGGGCAATGGAGGGAGGAAGATCTGCACCAGAGAAAGATCAACACACACACACACACACACACACACACACACATACACACATGTCAATTTATGTGGCAGCATTCACTAAATAAAAACCAGTACATATGAAGTTGTAGTTATACCTTTAAACTTCTTCCAGAATCCAAAGAAGTTGCCAAGAGCTGAAGACATATCCTTGAGAGCCTTCTTGGCATCCCTGATATTAACTAGCTGGGGTGCATGAGGGTCCTTGAGGTTCCTCTCAATTTGAGCAACAACCTGATTTATATGGCCACCAGCATCATCATCACCAACAACAACAACAACAACAACAAGAATATATGCAGGTAAGCCAACCAAGCAAGAGTGGGTGGTGGTGGTGGTGGTGGTGGTGGTACCTCTGGTCTGGCCATGCTCAGAGCAAGAGAGTTCTTGTCATCCAGCCATGCTTGCACATGAGGCACACTCAGCAGTTCCTTTCCAGTCAAGCCATAAAAACGAGGCTTTCTGGGGCTGTCCTTGATATCCTCCAACTCTGCAAGAGAAAATTAAAGGTAAGTGTATTGTAAAAAAAAAAACAAAAAGGATTCTAGCAGAAGGGTTAAGGGAGGTTTACCATAGAGCACTCCAGCATCCCTGAACTCTTGAAGCTTGGCAACATAGGCCTGGTCTGCTTGCTTGGCACTTGAAAGCTCAGTCTTGTTGGGATTCTCCATGGCAGGCAGGCAGGCAGGCAGTAGCTCTTGATGGGTTGATGATGATTGTGGTGAGAGTAGTTGGTGAAGTAGCAGGGAGTAGTGTAATGATGAAATTGTGCTGCTGGGTGCTGGCTATTTATTCACACAGCTGACCAATGACTGCAACTCCCATTATGCAACCAATGACATCAACTCCCTCTGTGTTACCAATGGCATTCACTCCTGGTTGTTCAAGTCACCAGGAGGACAGGGGAACAGGATGCAATTCCAAGGGATTACACTGTTGTATGGTACAGCACAGTACACAGCAGTGGAACAGGATGAAATTCCAAGGGATTACACTGTTGGACAGTACAGCACAGTACACAACAGTGGAACAGGATGAAAAGTCAATGGATACATGACTCTGGCCCAGGTATAAAACTGCAGCAACCCTGCCAGTCATTTATATACAGCTACACTCCACTCGAACCACACTATGGCCAACTACATCCACTACCACTATAAAGCACTCTGGCCATCCATGCCTGCCATGCCAGTCAACAAGCCAGCAACAGTCCAAGTGCCAGAGCCATCTACAACGGTCTATCGACGAGCACCTGCCAGCCCCCTGCCCTTGGCCAAGTCCTTGCCCTTCAAGCCTTTCAAGACCAAGTCTCGAGCAGCCCCTCTTCATGAACTTCATTTGCAACCTAAGATATGCAAGAGGCCACACAAGTCATTGGCTAGACTTGGAAAAAAATAAAAGAAGACTTTTGTTTAGGGTTAGGGTTAGGGGTATACCGGTGGGTCTCCTGCTTTACCTCTTTTTTTTACACCAAATGTTAAGTATTGTAAATATACTATAACTTACGCTCTATCTGTTGCACCTATTGAAAATTCATGATCTATCCAAGTACCGGAGATAGACAATTAACAATATTTATTATCGATTTAATATTGTCAAGAATTTTATTGATCTCTGGTATTACGTATCGGTATACAATGAACTAAATTTTCTGTGATAGAACATAATTCAGGCATCAGTTTGATATACAAGTCGGTCATAGAAGATGAGACATTGTATGCAGAGAGGACTCACAAAATTTTGTATGAGGCGAAAAGGGTTGTAAATTCAATTGTGGGCTAACAAAAATAGCTAGAGCAAAACGGACAGCGGGAAACGTGTTTTTGGGGGGGTTAATGGGGTATACAAGTGTTTTGAGGTTACTCACTCATAGTACAAGAGAGCTGATTTGACTGGTGAGGCCAACGGACTTAGAAATTTTCGCAAGTCACATTGCCAATTTTGGAAACGCGATAACTCTGCATCCGTGTCTCCGTTTTGCGCGTGGTTAAGTGCGTTGTATTCAGCTCAGTAAGAGCTATCAGATAGTATGTAAAACACAACTTTTAAAATTTGGACCCATACTGGGTGATTGCACCGTAACTAAAAATTGAGCTAACTCTGCAACAAACCATTTATACAATGCGCCATAAAGTGCGTCGTGCTCAGCACATCGAGGCGAGTCTAACCATATGTATAACATGACTTTTCAGGTTAGGGCTTATAAATGGGTTAGGGCTTAGGGTTAACAAATTAGGGTTAGGGTTAGGGGTAGGGTTAGGGTTAGGGTTAG